>JADMNF010000001.1:600000-801994 GCA_016097085.2 Sporothrix curviconia
CCCTCTCTCCCTGCCTCGTTTCCATCTTTTCTTCTTTCTTCCCCGTTGGCTTTTATCAATAGCTACTACGTCGTACCATGTCATATCATATTCTTCACGGCCGAATTTTCCTTTTTTCTACAAGCAAACATTGCTTTCACTTTTTCTTGTCTACGTTTTTTTGTCTTCTGCTGGTGATGTTTTGTTTGTATCTTTTTGTGTCTTTTATCCGGGTCTTTTTGGGTCTTTATAAGGTGTATATGGGGCGGGACTGTGAGGGGCATACAAGAACATTCAAGGAGTCAAGAGTCATTTGTCTTTTTCTCCTTCCATCTTTATATTTTGTAGCTTTCCATTCTCTTTATTCTCTTCAATTTCCTTTGTCTACTACTATACTATGTGTATCTTTTTTTTTCCTCTACTTGGATAGGTGGGAAAACGGGCCAAAAACAAAGGGAACCTGGGAAAGGCGGAAGAAGAAAACAAAACCTGCCTACTGTTTTTTTACTGTCTTTGATTTTTACAGACATATTGACTCCATAAGACTGCCCTGGACGGGTTCGCACCCGTCGGCTTCAGCCACACCGCACAATAAATTAAACACCTTTACCATCTACTCTTTTTGTGCATCTTTTGTGAGACTGTCTCGTAAAGTCTTCCGTAGAATGTGTATATTCTTTTGTTCTGATGTTTTTGCAAAACAAGCGTGGGGGATCGAACAAAGAAACACCCAAAGTATGGCATTTTGAATTCCTTATAGTTAAAGACAACCGCTATCCATATTCCCCATTACAAAGTGTGCAGTGGTATAAAGTGTCCATCCCAATTACCCAATTAAAAAGAAAGAAAGAATTACAGAAGAGTCCGCCTGCTGCCACATCCATTTTTTGCGCTTTGAGCTTAAAAATTTCGTACCAAACCCTTTCGTCGTTAAAACTTGTTGTTTGCCATTACCAGTGCCGTGCATTAAACCCAGATACCAAACAAAAATGCGGGAAAAAATCGGATCATATAGATAGTAAAAAGTCATTATACGGGCGGCTCGTTGACGGTCCATCGTCGTTTGGAGCCGGCCATTTCGTGAGTGGGCTCATCGCTGCTGAGCGTTGCCAGGCGCGGTGTGAATCCATAAGCCAGGGCTCGCCGGCTGGCAGCCCTGGCTGTGGTGGGCTGTGCCGGTGCCTGTGGTGCGGATGTGGGTGCGGATGTGGGTGCTGGACCTGAGAAAACCCGTTCGGTTCCGCTGGCCATGGACGCTGTGCCAGTGTCTAGCCGTGGCAGAGTGGATGCCATTGCAGTGTATCCGCTTCCAAGTGTGTTAGAGTCCTTGTCATTGACATCGTCGTCGTGATCACCATCCACAGAGTGTGCTATGGACAGAGAGGACGGATAAAAGAAGCCTGAGACGCCGCGTATCGACGGCGCCTTTTTCTTCTCAGGCTGTGTGGTTTGGGGCTCTCCGGGCCAAAGCTGAGAAGGATCTCCATGTCGCTGTCGTTCTCATCATCGCCGTTCCCGTCATTAAGGGCAAAATTATCTTCCTCGAGATCCTTGGAGCTGACAGGCGACCACAGTCCAATTGATGCCGGACGTGAGTGCCCAGGACGGCTGGTGGAAAGGGTCGGAGGTGAGAATGACAAAACACCGCTTCCAACTGTGAAGCCACTCGAAGCCCGGTCTCCGGTGCTGTTGGGACTCGTGATGCCTACACTACCAGTCCTGCTTGACGAAAGTGCCGTCCGGGGCGACGTACCCGACGGGCGTCTCGTGAGCATTTCACGGCCTCCGTGGAACGAGCCAGCAGATGTGCTTCTCTGGCCCACAACACCCGTCCCAAAGAGGTTCAAGTTGTCTGGAGTGCCAGGCAGCGAGTTAGAATGACGCCCGCGGGTACCGCCCATCACCGCAGCCATGCTACTGCGTGGGGCGGGTGTTGTGGGTGTCGTCGGTACCGACCGAAGGTGGTCGGAGTTGGCAAACATCTTCATCTCAAAAATATTTGTTGAGGGGGACCATGCCTCCGGGATGGCCACTGTGAACAGCGCCTGTCCACTTTGAGTGGTGTGAATCCTCGTCATCGGGCTCGCATTGGATGACTCCTTGCCGGGACGTCTTGCTGCCACGGATAGTGAAGCCAAACCCACGTCACGAGAACAGGCTGCTGCGTAATAGCGCCAATGAGGGCGTTGCACCCGGCACCGTGAGACACGAGAACAACAACCGATTCCTCGATACAATCCTCGTCCGCGTCATCGCTCTCCGTGTCGTCATCAATAGCGCACTCCCCGTCGTCGACAACGCTGCCGTTGGAGTTCGTTTTCGAGTGTCTCGCCTTGAATTGGATTGCCTGTGTCACCATCTCTGCAGGTGTATCTTGGGTCGAGTACCAATCCACCAACTTCTGTAAGCCCTTACGGAATCGGCGGTGCATCGATGTCCATTCCTCGCCGAACTCGCCGCCATCGCCCCAGTCGTAAGGAGGTCTCATAGAATCCCACTGATAGTCGAGATCAACACATGCGTCGCGGGCATGGGCGACGTAGCCCGTGGGTGTCGGAGCCCGCGATGACATGGCAAAAATGGGGCACCGGTGCAATGTAGCCAACAAGGGCTGGAGGGTGCATGCTGGTACTGCCTGACGCGCCCCACCGCGGAGTCTGCATGCTGCCATTGCTGCTCATGGGCCGGCCGTCTGCACTGCTGTTGTTATTGAACAGCCCGACTGGCGGGATGTGTTGCGAGCCAGACCTGGGCAAATCCTCATCTTCTGCAGGGCGTGAGGACCATGTATTGGAGCGCGATGCACCCCAGAGTTGGTTGGCGGAGTATGAATGTGCGTGTGCCGACTGGTGGTTCGCCGTATGAGCAAAGCTAGAGTAGTCCTCGCGCCGCAAAAGCTCGGCTTTGGCGCCGGCGACCATCATGACAGAGCTCGGTGGAGGTGTGATCAACTCAAAGTAGCCTGGTGACAGCCACTCGCCCAAGAAGGCGTCAATGCGCAGAACGGACTTATGAAGCTTCGGTGCCACGTTTCTCGGTATGGGGTCGCCGCCGGTGCCGCTTGTGGTCGTTGTCGAGGTGGAACCATTCGGGGCTGGCGTCCGCTTACGCAGTGGCGGCAGTGGCTCAAAGGTTCGTGGGTTTCGAGGGGGAAGGCGTCAGAGGCAATGCCGGAGCTGATGGCGATGGACGTTTGTACACACCGAAGGAACGGCGAACTGTGGATGACAATCTTGAACCGGCGCTTCTTGGGCGCAGGCTGGCCGTCGGGGGCGCCTGTGGAAGAGGTGAGGTCGGGGGGTGTGCTCTCGCGCAGGATGTCGGCAATACGCTGCCCAATGGCGCGGCACTGCAAACCAGCCGCCATAACGTCAGAGGGGGGTCGTACGGCGTGGGCGACGACAGGTTGCCACAGCTTGTCAGCGGCGTCGAGGCGGTTGCCGTGCCTAGGCGGGATGTTAGCGAACAGGTACGTACCGATGGAGGGGCAAGGAGACGGGACGCCGGCCGGGGCGGCATACGAACCTGACAACGAAAATGAATGCGGGTGGACGCCCCATCGCGAAGGTGCCCGTCGAGGGCAGAGCTGAGATGAATATGGATTTGGAGAGAATTGGTCCCAAGAGTAAGATGTATCGTTTGTTCGTAAGATGCAAGTCTAGACCTGTCTAGCCACGCCTGTGGATGCGACTGTCAGGGAGGTGGCTGGATAGAAGGAGAAAAATGAAGAAAAAGGATGATAAAAAAGACAGAAAGAAACAGAGAGATGAGACTAATGGACAAGGAGAAGAAGCCAAGAGATACAGAAGAATCAAGTTGGGCGAGGTGATGGGATGACAGGTCTGAAAGTGGCGTGCAGTCGGGCGAGGCGACAGCAGCAGGCACTGGCCAGCCCAGGCAGCTTTGTTGAGTGTTGGGGCGGGAAGAAGAAGACAGGCCGAGTGCAAAAGGGGAAGAAGCTCGAAGAAAAAGAGCTGGAAAGGGGGATGGGAAATCATGGCATCGCAGCTAGCCCGAGCATTACTCCGTACCTGAACAGTCATCAGCACGAAGCCACTGTCGTACAGGACAGTCGCACTGATGCAGAAAACCGAGACAGAGAGACGGCCGGGGGCTGGCGTGCTGCTGAGGTGCACGCGGTCGAATGCTGTAAACGAAAAGACGACGTCTGACGTTGAAGAGAGTTGGAAGTTGTCGAGAGTCGGGAGCAAAGTTGAGCTTGAGGGGATTTAGAGAAAGCGCAGATCCCGGTCGCTCTTGTCTTCGTTCCGGCGAAACGGCAGAAGAGAAAGAGCGGTCGGCGCAGAAACAGTGGTTGAAACGGACGGAAGCAGCAACCAGTTGCTCCGGTTCGCGTCAGGTTTGAAAGGAGGCAGAGATAAGTTTATAGACAGCAGGAAACAGAGCGAAGACGTGAAATAAGAAGACGACACGGCTCCCTGGACGCGGCGTTCGCTGGCAGCGGCGATGACGATTCTTGAGTAATATTGTAATTTCCCTCTTTGTCACATGTGATAGTAATAGGCTTAGATGGCGGCGCCCTGTTTGCTGCTACAGTGGGACTGTGCAGAATCGAGTAGGAGGTTAAACTGCGAGCTAGGCAAGCTTGATCTAGCCAGGAAGGAGCACTACTAGTCTGGGGGGTAGTTGGCCCGTTGGGGTTTACGCGGCTTGACTGGCTGGCTGATGGGAAAGTGCTAGCCAGGTGTTGGACAGTTGTTTTTTACCATGCCAAAATGGCCAGAGTGGGCTACTGACCAAAGAAAAAACCTTCATGTCCGTTGCTCTTTCTCTTCTTGCCGTCTCCTTCCCTTTGCAACTCATCCTGGAAGGTGCGGCCCAGGAAGAAACCCCGCAGCTCCCTCGTCTGGTGCCGCATAGTCGTATTCGTTCGGATCTTTTAACGATGAGAGCAGGACATTGCGCAGTTTCAAGATGGGACTCTGACAGACGGCAACTGTCACCTGCACCTTTCAGTCGAAGTGTTTTTAACTGAAAAATGCAACCGAAGTGCAACTGCAGTAGCCCAAGGTGCCAGTGTGATGGGAGGGGCCTCCTGGCGCCAGGCTCTGTAGCTCTGATTCGCAGTAGGTGCAAGGGCCCATTCGCTCCTTCCCAAGAAATGCAGAAGCTGTCCGAGCTGTCCGAGCTGTCCTCTAACGCCGCCTGAGCCCACTGAAGGAGCATGCTTTGCGGCTTGACGTGCAGCCCGCCAGCAGTGGGGTCACACAAGGCTTAGCAGGCGCGTTGCATGAGACGAAATATCCCGTTATTACGTAAGTCACTTTAAGACCCTCTAGCCACTTTGCCCTGGATTGCCATCAGTTCTCATGCTTTGAAATCCATCACCACAACATAGACGCCAACTGCATCAACACCACACTGCCAGCAACATTAGTGGCGCGGCATTTCTCCTTCTCGTCCACGACAAATTCCTCCCCCAAATCCCGTCTTCCCCCCCACCCAGTTGTCCAGCGAGAACAGCCTCGAAACCACATTCGTCATGAAACTCGCGAGCTGGCTGTCGGCCGTGCCGGCTCTGCTGGCCGCGTTTGCAGCGTCACCCGCCGCGGCCGAGCATACCAGCAACTGGCCGTTCTTGTGTGCACATCGCGGTTCTGGTTCAACTACCGCCATCTGGCCAACGCCCTCTCCGTGTACCGCACTGTCAAGCGGCTCGGCATCCCCGACTCGCAGATCATCCTGATGCTGCCCGACGACATGGCCTGCAACCCGCGCAACGCGTTCCCGGGCACCGTCTACTCAAACGCCGACCGCGCCGTCGACTTGTATGGCGACAACATCGAGGTCGACTACCGCGGCTACGAGGTCACGGTGGCCAACTTTATCCGCCTGCTCACGGACCGCGTCGGCGACGAGATGCCCCGCAGCAAGCGGCTGCTCACCGACGACCGCAGCAACGTGCTCGTGTACATGACGGGCCACGGCGGCAACGAGTTCCTCAAGTTCCAGGACGCCGAGGAGATTGGCGCGCTCGACCTGGCCGACGCCTTTGAGCAGATGTGGGAGAAGAAGCGATACCACGAGCTGCTGTTCATGATCGACACCTGCCAGGCCAACACCATGTACAGCCGTCTGTACTCGCCCAACATTATCGCGACCGGCTCGTCTAAGCTCGACCAGTCCTCCTACTCGCACCACGCCGACAACGACGTGGGCGTCGCCGTCATCGACCGCTACACCTACTACAACCTCGAGTTCCTCGAAACACAAGTCCGCGATCTCAGCAGCAAGAAGACGGTCGGCGATTGTTTGACTCGTACGACTACGAGAAGATCCACTCGCACGCGGGTGTCCGCTACGACCTGTTCCACGGTGGTGCGCCCGAGGCCCGCAGCCGGCTGGTCACCGACTTCTTTGGCAACGTCCAGAACGTCGAGGTTGACGGTGGCAGCGGCAGTGGCGGCGATGGCCGCAACACGACACTGGAGGAGGACCTGCTGGCGCTGAGCAAGACCATTGCTGAGCTGCGCAAGATGGCCGACGAGCAGGAGGCGGGCGAAGAAAAGGCGGCCGCGGACAAAGTTACGTCGTCCAACGCGTCCTCGGCAAAGCAACAGGCGGCCTCTGCACCCGCCTTGCACCACAAGATCCAGTCGGCCAGGCCATTGACCGACGACAACTGGTGGACCAAGAAGGTGGTCGGTGCGACGACGCTGGCAGGATGCGCGTTGCTCTGGGCCTGAGCTCGTACCTGGAGGCATGATCATGTCTAACTGTACTGTGTGTACCATGGCCCTTTTCTCTTCATTTTTTTCTTGTTTATTTATGTTTTTGTATAATGACTATGTATTTCTGGCACAGCGAGTTACTTTATCTATTTCTTTTTCTTTTCTGTTCAAAATCTTTTCTTGCTTTCACCGTGCTACCATCTACCATGGAGCGCACAGCATCGGCGTAGAATGGGCACATCTGGTATATTCGCCTATAACGGCTGCAAATATCCTGAAATAAATTTAAATGTACAGCCGCCTGTAATTTTTTTCGTTACTCAGTATTACAATGCTGCCTGTTCTTAGGAAGGAGGCACTGTTCGGATCGTCAATTGGAGAGCCCGAAGAGCCCCACTTTAATTTGGTGAACTCGAACCTCAAAACTCACGACACGCGCCGGTCTCAATAAAGTCGAGGCATCATGCAGCCCCTTTTCTTTCATACACCCCGAACAAGTATTCTCTATAAGACTGTGTGATCTCCCAGCCAATGATCACAGTTGCCACCCAGGCAGCCACTACGATGAGCAGATCTGACGCAGCACTGCACTTTTCGCACGTTGTAAGCTTCATTCTTCATTATCAAATGCTCCTCGCCCTGCCTTGGCTAGCTCTGTTGACAGGCCTCACTTTGCGCGCGGAATAGCACCGACCCAGGCCCCTTGCTCTGAGTAAGCTCAACCAAGATGCTGTCCCCTTCAATGGGCGCGCGCTAGCCTGGTCGCCGGATGCCGAGCTGGCTGTTGTGGCCAGTGACTCGGTCTACATATACGTACCGCAGTTTACGAGCGCAGCCGGCGGTCGCATGCCCATTTTCAGTGAACATGACGAGACACTGCAAGATGCCAGGCCTGCTGAAGACGACCGTGCGCTGCCTCAGGAGCAGCCAAAGAGCCAGTTCGCCACGGGCACGGAGACAAGGAACCAGTTTGCTTCAGGCTTTCGACGCATCCCTATCGGTATCCGCGGCTGGACCACCGTCTTAACCACCACCTATTCTCTGTGTTGGCCCCGGGTGAGCCAGGTAGCGATACAGGTGCGTGGCAGGACGACTTTCCCCGGATTTCTGCCGGCTCCGGACCCATCAGCGGCAGCGGCAGCTCGATGAACTCGGTCGTTAGCATTGCCTGGTCACCAAGCGGCGTGGGACACAACCGACGGTCCATCTTGGGTGTGCTGACCGCGTCGGGCATGCTGATCTTGTACGGTGAGCCCCTCGAGGACGAACAGAAAAAGCAGGGGGCGGCAGCGACATCCCACGGCCGCAGCAGCTACGATACTTCTCTCTGGGAAGTACTGTGGGCGGTTGGCGAGCGGCTGGCCGTCCCGGGGCAGAAAAGGACTGGCGAGTGCATCATCTCGTTTGCATGGACGGGAGGATGTGACTCTCTCGTCAATGAGGGATTTCCCAAGGCAGGCGAGCCACCGCGTAAAGCGACACAGGCGTTCTTGGTGTACCAGACGGACAAGCGAGACATTGTGGTGCTCAAAGTGAGCCATCTCCGTCACGGCGACGGGAACGACAAGTGGCATGTTGTCGAGACCAGTCGGTTCCGCGCGGCCGGTCCGCATACGACGCCAAAGTCAGGCAAGGCATCCTCACGTACACACGTGGGATCCGATCCGATGTTCGTCCCGCAATTTACACCCTTTGGCTTGCGGTGCAGCCCCTGGATGGTAGAAGCGGGTCCAACCAACGCCGGGGGACGGCGTGAGACTGCTCTGACTTGTCTGATCGGGTACCTCGCACCACATTATGTCGGCTTCCGAAGGCTGACGGCGATTTGGCGCCCGAATGCCGACGGGGTACAGCCCTGGGTCTATCTTGATGACCAAGACTGTGCAGGGTTTTGCACGCTTCTCACTGGAAACGCCATGCTAGAGTTTGAAGACGGCCTCTGGGATGCATGCGAGGGTGGCCAGTCTGTCAACAAGAAGTCATTGGCGAGGTGTGTTGTTGCAACACCTGCGGCTGTCAAGGCATACACGGTCGATTTTGCGGCAATCCAAATCCATCCAGGCGATGCATCGAGCCCGGCCAACGTTGTTTCGGAGCACCCACTTGGCGGCGCATCGTGCTCAGCAGACGCCGTGACAATACTAGAAAACCACACCAACCCAATAACCGGTAAGCTTTCATATCCGGGGCCGCACTTGTGTGAGATGGTCCTCAGGCTGCGTTCAGTGCACTAATATGTCCCACCTTACGAATTACCAGGCTTGGTTGTACATCCTCCAGACCCAAACAGCCGCGGCAGGGAGCCATTATACAGCATTGTCCGACAGTCTGCATCTTCAAGACTGGGATGGTACGCTAGCAATGCCCCCGAAGGTGTGGAGCCCCCCGAATGGGTTGGCTGGATGCAAAGTCGTATTTTGCCCGGTGCCACAGACAGCAGCCAAGACGACGAGCACATGTCTTATAGACAATCGACGGCAGGCAGTCAAATCAAGTCCCGCATGCGTATCTGGGGCCTGGATCAGGCGCCAGGAGGTGTGCCGGAAACGGAGGCGTAACGGCCATTCTCGTGACCGAGCACCCCATCCATGGGGGCCGTGGCAGCCGTGGGCGTGAGCGCAGCCATGTCTTGTTTGGAAGCCAGCCGAGCTTGGTACCAGGTGCTGTCACGGGCGACAGTTTGGCCTTTTTTCGTCCCGTTCGTGTCTACCGAGGCCGCAATGTGGTCGTACATGTACGGCAATGGTCCGGCGTATTGTCGAGAGAAGAACAACAGGCAAAACGGCGCCGAGAGGCCGGCGTAGTGCAGCAAACCAGACGTGCAGCATCTGTGAAGACCCAATTGCCGCAAGAGGCGAGGTATCGGCTTGCACCAACGGCCACACTTTTGGACCGGTGCACTGGAACGGGCCTTGCCATACAGAAACCGAACGTATCGCAGGCGTGCGGCGTCTGCGGCCGGAGAACATTGTTTCCAGACGCGCTGGAGGAGATGATTAAGCTGTCCACCGACACCAGCCTGGACCAAGCATGCCTGCAGGCCAAGCTGTTGGCCAAAGTGTGCGGGTTCTGTGGAGGCAAATTTTACGAGTAATGGGTGTAGAATGGCACAGGCGGATTTTGATTCAAACTGTTTTTTTCTTATGATTTTTTTTTCGCCTTTGTCATGGAACTCTCAATAAACGACATGGTTCTGATAGAGGGAAGGGTGCCTTTTTTCTTTATATTCTATATACAATTGGCGCCCTCTTCCCGATTGTTGAAGCTCCTAAAAATCGAGACAAAACAAAAAAAAAAGAAATACAGTACGGAGTACACCCAAGATCAAAATAGAACCCTCTAAATATACCAAAATTGCGCAATAAGGGACATGAATATAGAAACAGGACCGCTATTTTATTTTGCCTCGTCTTCAAAAGCCTCCCCTCAACAGATCTAGTTGAACATCTTGTTCATGGCCTGGTGGGCCAGCTCAACACCCAAGAACGTCGCAGCGTTGGCTGGGACAGCACGGGCCAGAGCAGGGCGATACCCGGGAGAAGGCCTTGAAGCCGCCGCGGCCGTACAGCTCGCGCACGACCGAGCCAATGGTCAGGCCGGGCGTCGTGCTGGTCTGCAGACGACTCTTGACTGTGTCAACAGGAAGACGGGAATCCACATGGCAATACCGGCACCAGCACCGGCGACGGTAATGGCCGTCAAACTCAACTGGCCGTTGGCCTTGCCGGTGACGGGATCCTTGGGCGTCAGGGACTGCTTGATGTACTCGTAGGCGGCAAAGTAAGCGGCAGAACCAGGACCATCAACGGCAGGGTGGCGACGCTGCCGCGGAAAACGGAGCGGAAACCGCCCTCCTTGTACAGCTGCGCATGACATCGACGGCGCCGTTGTACTTGGGCTTCTCGCCAGGGGCAAGGACCTTCTGGCCCTGGACCTGGAGGATGACCTTGACGCGCTCAAAGGGGCAGTGATGGCCGTCATGGGGATGGCGGAGAAGAAGCCGGCAGCCGAGATCTGGCCAATGGAGAGGGAACCGTCGGGGTTGGGTACCGAGAACTTGCGAACGAGCTGCTTGCCGAGGTCGTAGCCCCAGAAAGAAACAGCGACTAAAAGTACCGTGTTAGCTAGGTGAACGGTGACAAAAAAGACAACAAAATAAAACAAAAGCCAGAGGTGAAAGTTGGAGACGTAGCGAGCGCAGCGAGGACACAAAAACTACAGCTTGATAAGCACAGAAAGACTTACACATGGGCGTCACACCAACGAGCGGCGCAGAGACACCAGCGTACAAGCCGCGGCGTAGACCATCCTTGGCGACCGTCTTGCGCACGACATCAATGGCAGATGAGTACACGCCCTTCTCGGCGGTCTGGAGACGGACCTTGACGAGATCAAAAGGGGTGACCGACAATGACGGCACAGATGCCACCAAAGCCGCCGGCCGCAAAAGAGCGCGCCTGTGCGGCCAGGCCCGAGGTTGCTGCTGCCGGCGTAGGCACATTGTCGCTCACAATGTCGTCGGCCTTCTTGGCGATCTCGAGCGCATCGGCCTTGAGCTCCTTGAATCTCGGCCTTGGCGGCCTCGACGATCTTTGCTGTTGTCGCACGGGGCGGCCGGTGCTGCGGGAGCGGGTGTCGGAACGGGGGGTGCTGCTGGCGGCTCGGCGGGCGCGACCGGGACAGGCGCTAGCGCGCTGCTCTCGGATGAGGACATGGTGGTTGTGTTGGTTGTGTGGAGGAAGAATAAAAGGAGGAATAGAAGAGAAGACGTTTGTTCGGGCAGGAAGGACGTCTTAGAAAGCCAATTGACCTGTGCCTGCTGGTTGGGAAGGAGCAACGGTTAGAAATTTTGTGGTTTAGGGTTTGCGCGAAGCAGGAAGGAACGACTGGAAAGAAACTGGCGGATGGCACTTTCACGTGTCGGAAAACCTGAGGAAACGGCAAGTGCGAGGGGCAGCTGTTTTGTAGGCGCGGGTTTCTTCAAGTCCCAGGCGCCTGAAAAAAAAAAACAGACGGTCCTAGCACTAACTAAACCAGGGGAAACCCGAAATACGGAGAACGCTGGCCAGGAATGCGCCGTGCAAAACCGAAAGACGTCACAGCTTGGCCCGAGCTTAAGGTTTTGCGAAATTCCCTGTCAGGAAGGAGCAAACCGCAACTCGATAACAAGAGGGGTTTGCTCGCAAAGGGCAGGAGCAGGTGGGACGCCAGTATCAGCAGCGACAGCAAGAAACTCACAATATCTTATTTATTCACAAAAAGGCCCGGCCGCTGCTCGCCGTCTTCTCGTCGTGTCGTGTTTTCGAGGTTACGTCGTTTTACTCGATCCGCTTGTCCGTTGCCGTTTGCGCGTAGCAGGCGTGGGGTTACAGGAGGAAGGCACGGTTGGGATGGCTTGTCGTCTGAACTCGAGAAGGCAGGTGCGATAATTGGAGGGGAAAAATCTATTTAAAAATGATAGAGAAAAGCTTCCTTTACAATGCAAACCGGGGCACCGAATTGTATTTGTATTATAGCCTCACGATCTTTTTATTTCTTTTTACTCTCCAATCCTTTTTTATTTTCACTTCCTCATTTTTACAGCGCAACCCGTGGAGACCACTGCCCTTTTTTGTGCCTCGGTCGTTCGGCTTATTTCGTCCCCAGAAAAATAGCGAGCTAGCGCCTGTAGCCCCTCTACACTGGCGACAGGCAGAGCTCTTCTTGCAGCGCTGTTTCCCAAACCCCACGCCCAAGTGCGATACCCGTGCATCAACTCGGCCCCCAGTTTTGCGGGGCACTTCTTATGTGTTGGTGGCCCTGGCGGTGCGCACACGGCGCTATCTAGCGATTGTCTGCTCACTGAAGAGAAGAAAACCCAGGCACACGACCGCCGCCATTAATCCAATAGCCCGTGCCTCGTAGAGCGGATACAGGATAGCAAACGGGGCAGGTTGTCGCCAATAAGTACAAGCTATAAGCGATACACATTCAAGTGACTGTAGCGCTCCTGAAGGACCTCGAATGGTTAAAGTATTGGTCGCTGCCTAGACCAGACGGATAGGCGGAGAGCTGCATCTGGCCCGATCTGGACCGCAACATGCGAGATGGTGTTGACAGGCTCCGGAAACGCCATGCAGGCCTCTCCATACGGAGGGGTGCTGAGAAGATAAGATTGAGAGGACTGCAGCAGCTTGCACCAATCGCCAGACATGGCCAGAGTTGCATCGCATATAAACGATGGCTATTCTGACTGGCTGTGGTTAAAGTCAACAATCAGATGAAAGCCAAGACACGGACAGGAAGAGAAAGTCATGCAGGAGAAACAAGGACACGCGGGTCGTATACATGCGCAACACATAGCTATATAAAGGCGAAAACACAGCCGCCATCCCTCCTCCTTCAAAGGTCAATATCCCATCCCGGAACGCCAGTCGCATGCAAAACCAGAAAAAAAATTACAGGCCCAGAACAAAGACAAAAACAGGTATGAACGGTAGAGAACACCACGGGCTCAAAAGTTGATGCTGGGCTTTGGTGCGTGGCCGCCAGCAATCGACGCCCGTTTAATCCACACCAGCAGTTGGCATCGCCATCGCGCTCGACCTGGACGACAACGTCGATGCCTTCTCGAGCATGTACTCGCGCACGCGGTCACGCACGTCCTCCATATCAGCACCGCGCGCCGCCACATACGTGCATCACGCCGAGCATCTTGTCCTCCGTGCCCGCCCGGTCATCGATCCAGAAACTTGGGCGCAGAGTAGCTGGCAACGCCAAGCAGGCCAGGAACGCCAGCAAGCGTCTCCCGCAGCGAGTACTCGACAGCATCGGGGATCGTCAGCAAAAGGCGCCGGGCGGACGACGTCACGAGCGGCACGGCCGAGCCGAGAATGAGTACGGCAATGAGGACAGGAAGCCAGCGGATCCCATCCGGACCAGTTCCAGAAATGGTCAAGACTGTCGAGACAATAACTGCCGCGCTGCCTAGGGTGTCGGCCAGCACATGCAGGTAGATGCCGTACTATGTTCTCGTTGTCGTGGCTGTGAACTATGTCCATGGTTGTGGGATACTCCCATGGGAGTGGTCGTGGCTGTGGTCGTGGGTATGGTCGTGCCCGTGGTCATGGCTATTGGCCATGGTCATGTCCCGCATGGGCATGAGCGGAGCAGTCGTTCTTTTTTGACAGGCTCGAGAAATCGTGGCGAAGTGCTCGTCATGGCCGTGGCTGTGGCCGTGTCCGTGGTGATGATGGTGGCCGAACGAGAACATACCCACGAGATTGACACAGCAAACCCAGTGTACTGACGACAAATAGCTCCCACAACCGCTGCGTTTCCCGACCGCCCATGAGGCGCTCGACGGCCTCAACCATGATCTCGACGCTGATCAGACTAAGAATCAGGACTGTTAGTGCACTGCGTCTCCAGGTAGGGCCACCCACTGCGTTTTGTTGTCTGCTCACATCAAGAAAATACCATTGGCAAAGCCGCTCAGAGTCTCGATCTTTCCGAACCCGTAGGGGAACCGCTCGCTTGGAGGCCACTTGCTGGCTACTGCTGCAAGCAGGCCCACGGCTAGTGCCACGCAGTCAAAGAACATGTGGATGCTGTCGCTGAGCAGGCCGAGAGAGTCGGTGACATAGCCATAAAAGGCCTGGATGCTCATAAACGCAAAGTTCAGCCTGCAAAAAAAAGAAAGTCAGCAAGGATAAAAAAGCGTCGTGTGGTGTGGCAGCAACACAAAAAGGAAAAGGAAAAAAAAGTCGTACGTCATAAAATAGAAGATACGCCGCGAGTCACGCTCCTTCATCACGGCGTGTATCAAGGGGTACTGTGCCGTGTACTGCATGGCAAATTGCGTGAAGCGGGACAGTGACCCAGCTTCCACCTTGTCGAAACACAACAGAGGATGCTTTAAGGCGCCGCGTAGGACGACTTGTCAAACGCGGCCCGGGACGGCGTGTATGGGCCAGCGCCGCCCAGCGATTGCTCTGAGGGCATGGTTAGGAGGTGTTCGTGGTCATGATCGTGGTTGTGGTCGTGGCTGTGGGAGTCGCTTATGGTTGTGGTTGTGGTCGTGATCGTGGGACTGCGAGGGCGTGTGCATCTGGGACTGGTCGAAGCTGAAGTTGGGCCCGCTGCCGCCGCGCAGGAGATGGCAGAGCTGTTGTTGACCCTCCGATGCGACCGCGCGTAGCTACCGCCGAGGTGCTCACGGATGCGGCTGGCGGAGAGCGTCCCAGGGCCAGCGGAGACGGAGAATGTGTTTGTGGACGAGTGCGAATGGGCATGGGAGTGGCCGTGCGAATGGGCATGGGAGTGGCCGTGGGCATGTTCCATGCAAATGGCCGTGGGAATTGCGAGTGGGCATTGTCCATGAAGCTCGAGAGGTGGCTCTTTGGTGGGGAAATGGATGCCCCGGGCATCACGTAAGGACGACGCCATGGGCGCAAGGGAGGCGCGGACGACGCTGAACGGCTAAGAAAAAGCCTTATCGCAATCGTTTGACAATCGATATCGGAAGAACGTATTGGAGGCCAATTCGATTCTTTTTCAAGGGACCAAAGACAGACAAGAACCTGGAACGAAAAGATACGAGATCTGGCCTTCGGCCTCGCGAAGGGTCGATGCGACAGCCGGCCAAGAGGTGGCGGATAGAGAGGGGGGCGTGGGAGATTAAGGGAATGTTGACGCGGTGAGGAGATTTGCTGTCGATCGGCGCAAGCTGCAGATTGCCGCAACGCTGTCGACGAAGAGGCGCGGAAAAGAAGGGAACGAGTGTTGGTGATGTTGTTTGTCAACGGAAAGAGGAAGGAGCAGGAGAAAGAAGAAAGAGATTGCAGAATACGAGGCACGGGTATCTGCGATTCTAAACAAAGAAAGAGCGACTCTGGGCAAACAACAGTCGAAGGAAGGAAGCACTGAACGACGTTTGCTCGTGTTTCTCCTGACCCCTGTTGAAAGTGGATCCCCCGCTGGCTCTTGTCTGCTTTGGTTTTTGCTCCATCGACTTTCGTTGCTGTGACGTGCGTCTTGCGCCTGTGATTGGTCTCCTGGCGTCTGCAGCAACGTCGCAGTACTTAGGCTCTTGTCGACAGGGGAATTTGTGCAAACTCGAATTCTATTACACTAATGTTCTCCTCCTGGAGCTCACCTTAATTGCATTCCTAGCGACCTGCTATTGGGCCTTAACACGCGCGAGGTCTGGCTCTGACCAAACAGCCGCCAAAATCGCCATTTCGAGCCACCTGTTCTGACAACCGACGGGAGACGAGCCGATCGTTTATGATCAGCAGAGCTCTCGCCAAACGACAGGAAGTTTTTCTAACTTGCCTATAGCCATATTTTGCCAAGCTGAGCCTGAAAAATGCTCACAGCCTTTCGGCGGCTCACGCTCACAGCTCAGTAAAGCATCCTACTAGAAAGAGCTACAATTCCGCACGTCGAAAAAGAGGCAGATATCGGCAACAACATCAAGGCCACGATGTTTGTCGCATCTTCGTTGATCGGCGCCGTCTTGCTGGGCGCCGCGGTCGTGCTCGTGCTCGCGTGGCCGCGTCGCTACCGGGGGCGCATGCCCACTGTCCAGGTCCTCGTCCTCGGCGATGTCGGCCGGAGCCCGCGCATGCAATATCACGCGCTCAGCATTGCCCAACGCGGCCATGTGCAGCTCATTGGCTATACGGTGAGTTTTATTGTATGCAGTAATGCAGCATCATGTGTTGTGACCACTACTGACATCTCCCAGAGTCTGATCTCTTGGACGAACTGGACCGGCATCCGCGTCTTACCAAAGTACCGCTCTCGCCTGCGCCGGCCTTTGTTCGCAAACTGCCGTTCATCATCGGCGGCCCTCTCAAGGTCATCTGGCAAGTGCTGGACCTGTTTCTGACCCTGGCGTACCGGACGCGCCCGGTGCGGTGGCTTCTTGTGCAGAACCCGCCGTCCATTCCGACGCTGGCCATTGCGGCCCTCGTTGTCGGCCTGCGCGGACAGGCCTGCTCATTGACTGGCACAACTACGGCTGGAGCATTCTGGCAGGCACGTGCGGCCCAAAGCATCCGTTTGTTGGCGTGGCCAAGTCGTACGAGACCGTCTTTGGCCGCCTCGGCGATGCCCACCTGGCCGTGACGGCTGCCATGGCTGCGCAGCTGCGGAAAGCGCCGTACAGTCTTCCGCCATCAGCAAAACTTTCCGTGCTGCATGACCGCCCCGCCGATCTCTTCCAACCCGTCAATGCTTCGTCCACGTTTCCGCCAAAACACCGCGGGCTGGAGATTGCTCGTATTCTGGCGGATGCGTGCAAGGACGATGTCGCGGTGGGCGTGCTGCTTGCGAATAGAGACACAAAAGTGCTCGTTAGCAGCACCTCGTGGACTCCCGACGAGGACTTCCAGCTGCTTCTTGATGCCTTGTCCAGTATGTGCGTGACGTGCCTGCTGCTGATCCCAAGACGGGTCGGACAAGGCCACCCATCCTCGCCGTCATCACTGGAAAGGGCCCGCAAAAGGCCATGTACGAGCGCAAGCTGGCCCGGCTTGCTGCAGACGGCCAGCTCCCACCGGCTGAGATTGCTGTGGCGCACGGCATTCCTGCCCATGAGCGACTACGCCCGCCTTCTCGCACTGGCCGACCTGGGTGTGTGCCTGCACATGTCCAGCTCTGGCGTGGATCTGCCCATGAAAGTTGTCGACATGTTTGGTGCAGGCCTGCCGGTTGCAGCGTATTCCGCCTACGACAGCTTTGGCGAGCTCGTGCGGGAGGGAGAGAACGGCCGTGGCTTCACGACGTCCGAAGAGCTGGCAGCCCTGTTTGCACGCCTGCTCGACACACGTGCCCGTGGCACAGTCGGCAACGAGATTGGTGACGGCGATGGTCCGGGCGAGCTGGACCGTCTGCGCCAGGGTGCTCTGCACGAGAGCACACTACGCTGGCAAGAAGAATGGGACCGTGTCGTAGCACCCATCCTGGGCCTGCCAGAGCCAAGGAAGGACACATGAGGCAGATGGGGCAGATGAGAATAGGCTGTAGGTGTCACAAGTGCCCGTCTCTGTTCGTTCATTTATTTATTTCATTTGTTTGTTTGTTTAATTCAGCGAGTTAAAAAAGGACAAAGCAAAACACGTATCTGAAATGAAGCTGATTTAATACAAAGACGCTCGAATGCTCATATGCGCCCGCCCTCTCTATGCATGGTATATAAATGGATCTCTCCAGACATGTCCGCTCTTCCAGCGCCCGTCTTCCCCTCTCTCAAACACCCTTCCCTTTGAACCGCAGGTATGATCTTTCTCGACTGGCCGTCGCGCTAGTCTTCGCCGAGGCTCTCACGGACACACTTCCGGACACGCCGCCGAAACTCCTTGTGCGCGCCGGCTTGCTCCTCCCGCCACAGCTGCGCCGCGTCAATATTTGCCGGGCTCTCGTCGTTGGGGCTCGCCAGCAGGCTGATGACGCTCAGCAGGATGGTCTCGGGCGTCTGGACGGGGGACCAGCGTTCACTCGCCGACTCATAGCCGTATGCGTCTTCCTCGGGCGGGTGCAGGATCGAGATGCAGAGGTCGCCGTTGGGGTAGACGTTGGGGTGGAAGGGGATCGGCTTTTGGAAGGTGAGCTTGGGCGGGAGTAGCGGGTACTCGGGCGGGAAGGTCATGATGGCACGAAAGTTTGCCACCGCCGTAGTACTTGACGTCGTCGCTGATCATGAGCATCACCTCCCACTGGAATATGTTGTTGTCGTTGACCAGGCCGCAGGAGATGCCGGGGATGTCCTTGTCGGTCTGCATCTGCTTGAGCTGGCGGCGCAGCAGGACCGCGGCGCCAGAGGTCGCCATTGTGAATGATGCGAGGCGGAGAGCGTAGGGCTGGCGTATGGGAAGCCACAAGAGTGTGCGAGAAGTGAAACACGGGGGGCTGCTCTCCAGATTGTGCTCTACAAACGCGAGGCTATTGCCCTTCACTTCGAGTGCCAGGAGAGTCCGTTGTCGGCGGGAGGGGTGCAGTGGGACGTGACGCGTTATCTTGGCGGCAATGGGGGCTGGAAAGAAAGGTTGGGCAATGTGATGTCTTGGCAGCGTCAAGAGGAAGAAAGCAGGTATCAAAATAGAGGTAAAGTTCGTTGTGTTTGGGGAAATTATCACGGGCGCGAGAATGCGGAAGGAAGAGGTTCACAGAGGTGCCGCCCCGCATAATCGATGCTGAATGGGTTATGGTATTACTGGGCTCCGCGGCTCGCACCTTCCCATATCGAGAGTTGGCGGGGTTCCAGCCCAGGCTCAGTCCCTACACTCACCAGACAGCGCCAAACGGCGCGAAGGCGCTGTAGAGATTGTATTAATCGCTAAAGCTTCAACATCACCAACTCATTGACTTTTGACCATACACTTCACTCCAGTCATGTTTCTCAACGAGGTGCAAACCGGCATTGCAATAAGACATCAGGGTATCGTGCCATTGGTAAAGGCTAAGAAAATACTAGATAAAAGATCAGAAAGGTAAAACGCCATGAAAATGCCTGGAGAACGCCGTGTATCACCAACAATATGCCCATCCCCATCCCAAGGAGAGATGTCTTCTCCCGCTGCACGCAAAACAAGCTCCCCTCATCAGTTCTTCTTGGTCGAGCCGAAGCCGGTGATACCCATCATCTTCATCATGTCGTCCTCGTCGTGCTCGCCCTCGATCCGCACGTCGTCGCCGTAGTCCATCCGGCTCGCTGCCAACGCAGCCGCTCGGCCTCCTTGGCAGCCTTTTTCTTCTCGGCCAGGTCCCGCTTCTTGATGCGTCGCCGCTCGCGCTCCTCGTTGTCTTCCTGCTGCCGTATGGCGAGCCGCTCGGCCAGGTTGACGGTCGCCTTCTTCTTGTCGGCCTCCAGGCGCGCCCACACGGCGTCAATGCGCGCCAGGACGTCGGCGGCCGACGCACGCTTCACCTGGCCGGTCTGGCCCACGTTGCGCAGATGGTACAATGGAGTTTCGTGCTCGGTCAGCGAGACGCTGTCCTTGGCTGTCCAGTCGCAGAACTTGCAGTACAGAGGGCCCGCGCGGCGCCCGGGGGCCACCATCTGTGTTGTGCCGACGAGCGCGTTGAGGTCGGCCATGGTTGTGCGGGCGGCGGGTGTGCGTCTCGGTGCCCTCGAGGGGCTTGTAGTACTTCTTGCCGGCCAGCTTGGCCTCGTACCGTGCCTTGCCCTCCTCGCGCTCCTTGGTCTCGCGCTCTTGGCTTTGGCGGCGTACTCGGCGACATCGCGCGTCTTGCGAAACCCGGTGTCGCCGGCCGGCGTGCCGTAGGCGGAGCCTTGTTTCGACATGTGCAGGGTGGTAGGATGTGCAGGTCGTGGGGTTGGTTGGAGACGTGTCGTGGAAAGCGTGTCGAGATTGAAGAAGACAAACGCGTAGAAATGCTGCTGTGGGAGAAAGTCAAGGTACGATAGTTGTGGCGCAAAAGGGACTCGGCTTTTATTAAGCGCCAAGTTTTGGCGCCCTTCCAGGCGATCGCAGCTGCCAAACTTTTTTCTCGGGCTTATCGCGATAAGCCGAGGGGCATCTTTGCGCCTGAAGCTCGCCAAACTTTCTTGTACGAGACTCATCCGCACGCAAACGACACAAAACCACAGTCCACCATGTTGTACCTCGTGGGCCTCGGCCTGTCCGATGAGACAGACATCACTATCAAGGGGCTAGAGGTGGTGAAGAAAGCATCCCGGGTATACCTAGAGGCCTACACCAGCATCCTCCTCGTCAACCAGTCGGTTCTTGTACGTCACAATGGGGTCACAAGCTGCACATTCACGAGAAGCCCTCTGCTAATGGGTGATTTATACACAGGAGGAATACTATGGCCGGTCCATCATTATTGCCGACCGCGTCATGGTCGAGGAGCGCAGCGACGACATTCTCGCCAATGCGCAGACCGAGGACGTAGCATTCTGCGTCGTCGGCGATCCGTTTGGGTATGTCTGTGTCGCTCTCTTTTGCTCATGTTTCTTTGCTCATGTTTCTTTGTCGCCGTATGTCCTTCTGACATAAATGCAGTGCCACGACCCACACCGATCTCGTCCTCCGTGCCCGCGAACTTCGGCATTCCCGTCGCCTCTGTCCCCAACGCCTCCATCATGTCCGGCATCGGCGCCTGCGGCCTGCAGCTCTACAACTTTGGCCAGACCGTCTCCATGGTCTTTTTCACCGACAGTTGGCGTCCGGCCAGCTTCTACGATCGCATCAAGGAGAACCGTGACATTGGCCTGCACACGCTCGTCCTGCTCGACATCAAGGTCAAGGAGCCCAACCTGGAGAGCCTGGCCCGCGGCCGCATCGTCTACGAGCCGCCCCGCTACAATGACCGTCGGCACGTGTGCCAAGCAGATGCTGGAGATTGAGGCCGAGCGCAAGGAGGGCGTCTACACCGAGGACAGCCTGGCCATTGGTGCCGCGCGCGTCGGCGGCCGTGAGCAGGTCTTTGTGGCCGGCACGCTGAAGGAGCTGTGCGACGCCGATGATGCGCTGGGCCCGCCGCTGCACAGCATGGTGCTGCTGGGCCGGAGGACGCACGAGCTGGAAAACGACTTTGTCCGCGAGTTTGCTGTGGACAAGGAGAAATGGCAGAACATTTGGGCATCGGAATACCAGAACAAGCATTAGAGGTGTATTTTAAGACTTTTGCGGCTTAGTCATCAATTTTTCGTTTTAGCTTTTTGGGCGATAACAAGAGAGCGCCTTATCGCGATATGAAATTTAGGGCGATAAGGAAAAAAGTTCATGGGGATTTCAGGGCTACTTTGTACGTTTGCCAGACTTTCAGAAAAGGTTCTAACAACCACTCCCACGAGCTATTGACACCCATATATCGCAACCGTCACAATGGGATCACGGAACAAGATTGTGCGGCAAGAGTCGTGGCTGCAGAACAAGGCGGCCAAGGGAAAGCAGCAGATTGCGGATCGGCGCGAACGCCGACGCGAAGAGGAGAAGCACCCGAACTCAAGGCCGAACGGCTGGCAAGAACAAACCAAAGACACTCGAAAGACAAGCGCATCTACCCTTCGTCTGAAGACTACTACTCGCGACGGAAGCGGAGGCGGGTTGTGGAGGAGAGCCCGCGGATGAGGAAGGCCGGGGTTGCGGAAGAAATTGACGAGGGCGAGGAAGAGGACGGCGATGGCGACAAAGATGGAGGTCGAGCAGGAGGGCGACAAGGCCGTGGGCGAACGACGAGGTCGATAAGCGACATTGCAAGTCTGCCTTGCCAGCGATGACGAGGAGGGGGGGACGACAACACCACGGGCCTGAGCAAGGCGGACAAGAAGACAAGACGAGCCGAGGCTGCTGCGGCTGCCGGAGGCCAAGCGCAAGGAGCAGGACGAGAAGGAGGAGGCTGAGGAGGCAGCCGCGCGCGCAGCCCATGAGGACGCCATGGCCGCCAAGTACTCGGCGCTGCTGCCGCCCGAAACGCCGCTTGCCGACGGCGCCAAACCGGAGCAGCCCAAGATCCTGATCACGACTCGCGGCACGCGACCATCCACCGCTTTGCGCAGACACTCAGCGACGTGTTCCCCAACAGCACCTACATCCCGCGGTCGGGCCACCGCTACGTCAGCCACGAGTACAGCGTTCGCGAAATTGCCAGCTACGCGCACAACCGCGGCTACACGGCGCTGCTCATTCTGAACGAGGACCAGAAGAAGCCCTCGGCCTCGACATTACGCTGCTGCCCGACGGGCCCATGCTGCACTTTTCCATCCAGACGTGGGTGGACGCCAAGCGCCTGCCCAACCACGCGCGCTCGACGGGGCCACGTCCCCGAGACGATCATGAACAACTTTGACACGCCGGCTGGGCAAGCTGGTGGGCGGTGTGCTGGGCCGGCTGTTCCCCAAGGACCCGGAGCTGATTGGCCGCACCGTGCTGAACGCTGCACAACCAGCGCGACTATGTGTTTGTGCGGCGGCACAGATACGCGATGCGCGAGAAGCGGGCAACGGAGCGCAGCGTGACGGAGAAGGACGGCAAGGCCATGACGGGCGTCGAGGATGTGCGCGTGGCGCTGCAGGAGATTGGCCCGCGCATGACGCTCAAGCTGAGGCGCGTGGACAAGGGCATCCAGCGCATGTCGGGCCAGGCCTTTGAGTGGAAAGGGCGCATGGAAAAGAAGCGCACAGTGTGGCAGTTGTAAGGGGAGAGGCAGAGTCTCCTGCTCACTCTGCCCGAAATAAAAAAAGCCTTGCGGTCATACTTTTACAGCGTTCTTGCATCATTATTGTCTATCATCCGGCGTTGTCTCGCTTTTCCATAGGATTGTACCTCATAAATTTCTTGTCTTGCGTGTCAATTACCCTGCATAAACGTCCCAGAATACGGAGAGTACAAAGGAACATGTCAGTGCGTGCGGGAGCTTGGCACCGACAGTCCACACATCTGAAAATGTCTGCGGTTGCGACATGTCTACTCCAGCTGGCTCCCTCACTGCACCTATTGCTCATTTCGCTCAATGGAAAACAAACAAATAGATCGTGTATAGAAAATACGTTTCGTTTCAAGGAACAGTAAACCCGAGATATTGATATACATGTATTCTGATGCATATCATACGTCTATTCTAGTCTGTTCTAGTAGCTACAGGTTCTGTCCACGGACTGGCAACCCTTCCTCCCTTGTTTGCATCTATGTCAGCTTGTTCGTCAGGGCAAACTGCATGCCGGCCGCAAAGTGGAACAGCTTGGCCGCCACGATGTAGCGGTCCCGCGCCGCGTACTCGACCAGCCGGTCGTAGAACTGCGAAAGCGGCACAATGACACGCTCAATGTGCTCGCCGTCCTCGAGACGCTGCTCGGGCGACACACTGTCATCTTCGGGCAGATCCACCTCCACCATGACCAGCTGCAAGTTGGCGTTGCTCATACCCGGGTCCGCGCCTGCGGCGAGCTCACGCTCGTCACACGACAGTCGTAGCCCGTCTCCTCCTTGAACTCACGCACGGCCGCCTGTTCGGCGGTCTCGTCGGCGTCGATCAGGCCCGCAGGCCACTCGACTGTGTACGCATTCCAGCGGCGGGCGGTACTGGATCACGAGGAGTGTGGCGGGGGGGCCGCGACGGGTGGCGCAGGACATTGCCATGGCAACGGCATCGACGCCGGCCTTGCCGCGGGTCTTGCGCGTAGCCACTTCCCAACGTGCGGCTCTTGCCCTGCTGGTCGACATACTGGATGCGCTTGAGCGCGAGCCAGCGCGCCTCAGACGTCTGCAGATCGTCGATGCTGGTGATGACGGGCTCCTGGACCTTTGTCGGACATGGTGAAAGTTTGCGAGAGAGCCAGGGGGTGACTAGGGGCCGGGGAGAGATGCTAGGAATGGAATTGCACTGGCGATTGCGGTATGGAGGCGGTTACAGAGACGAATGTTCCTTTCCATGTTTTATGAAGAAGAAGACCATACGAGTAGACGCACACAATTTAAGCTGAGCTACTGAGACGATGACCGTGGTGATGAGATAGCGCCTTCGGTTGTGGCTGCAGACCTGTGGCTAGTGCGGTGGCTGGCCTAGCGTCTGACTCATCGTCTGCTAAGAAGGGCAAGTCCTCGTACGAGTACATTACGATCCTTACCTTTGCCTTCGAATACTGATCCGACCAACCGTCGTGAGTGCCTATCTAAATATCATGATGTTTTTTTTTTGAGTGGGCGATGCCCTGCTGCCTAAGGACATCACTGTTTAAATCATTGCAAAATGACGTTGCACAGTGAGATGGCAGTCATTGGCCTGCCTGTTTCATGTTTCATATTACTTGTTGTCCGTGCTGAAGTGCCCTTTTTCTTCAGCTCCTTCAGTGGCTTCAGTGGGTCGGCGGTTGCTGCCGGGCGCGTTTGTCCACTGAAATAGATGGAGACAGCCGTGGAGAAGGGTGTTACAGCGCCAGGGCGCCCGCCAGAGCGCCAGCGCCTCAGTTTTAAGCGCTGGCCATGCACAGCCAATCGTTGGCGGCAAGCCACCGGCCGCCCAGACAAGAGCCGCCCGTCTCGTGAACAGCATCATTATAGATGTTTTGAAAGCCCTTTTAATTCTTTCATTCTCTATTATTTTCTTCGCTGCATTGTCTTGTAGGCAGCCGTCTTGGTGTGAGAATCTGGTTTCTGTTCCCGTCCAGACCTATTTGGGCTTGCAAAAGTAAAGAAAAGGAAGGAAAAAAAACTTTTAACACGTTGTCACACTGGACGGGAGGCGCAACTGTCTTCCCCGTCAACAGGCCATCTCGTCGCTCGTAGTGGCGAGTGTGCCTGCCACGATTCTGCTCGATTTCCTTGATTTTGCTGCATTGATGGTGCCCTCATTCACGATTGTGAGGCCTACAACTTGACCCACACACTACAAGCTACTGGGCAGTCGTCATTGATAGGTCCAGGGGAGCTGGAGCCGGGACAGGCCTAACTCTAGCGTTGAAAAGCCGCCACCCAACGGCCGCCAGAGCCCTGAAAGACGATGAAGACAGTGAAAGAGGGGAAAAGGACAAACACAAACACAAGTAAACAAACGATGCAGCACAAAGCAACCAAAGAAGTCTAAAGACAAAGGCGAATCAGCGACAAAGAAGAAGGAAGAAACCCCTGGCGTAAATAACCCTTGCTCCCACGCTAGCGAGCGCATGTTTTCCAACCTTATTTGTCTGTCGATCGCCAGAGGGTTTCTCCATGAAGACGACAGGATGAGACGAGTCGATACGTGAAGAATAACAGGATCCGATAAGAAAAGAAGGCGACCTGCTGTCTGCACTGCCACTTTCCTATGTTTTCATCTTTAGCAGTCCATGTATTCCTGCTCGCTGTTCCTCGTCACTTGCGTTGACTGGCAAACTTCTCGCCTTTAGATGCACTGCCAGACGTTGTCACATAGCAGGACCGAGTGAAAGGGCTGAAACAATGAACAGAAAAAGAAACAGCTTCGAAAACACCAAGAACAGAGTACAGGACTCCGAATGAAGGGAGAGAGGGCCGCCCATTTGGATAGCCGCCCTCCGCTCCCCAAAATAGAACTTGTCGCAGAGCAGAGCGAAAGGCCTGTTTAAGCGCAGCCTGCTGATTGGCTGCGCCCACTTACATTGAGGCCTGCCCAACAAAGGCCCAAACATGCAGGGACCAACGCGGGCCTTTGACGTCCTATTCATTGACAGACGAGGCTCCTTGACGACGCCCATTGTTTGTTCCACCATGAACCGTGAAAGGCCCTCAAACGGCACTGGTGCGTCTGTCTCTTGGGTCTTTCTCTTTAGCCGAAGAGCAGCATGTGGCCCGAATAACGGACAGGGAACGTCCTCCGTTTGGTATAACATGTATCCCCTTCCTTGCCAGATGTTGTCTATTGTCTTGACTCTTGTCTTTTCTATTTTCTTCTGTTCTGTAATATATTTTCCTACTTTTTTTCTTTTCGTCTTCGAAAGCTTGATTCCCTCCCGTCTCTTGTTTTTGCCCCCGTCACCTACCTCGTCTAGTTGTACACCTCGCCTCCATTCATAGACATCCCCTGACACGGGCAGCCATTTCCCACTTCTTTTTCTGGCCATTTCTTATTCAAAGACTGCACCGACGAGTTGTTCATTGTCTGCTGGCCAGGTGATTCACGTTTGTTCTCTGCCTGCCTCTCTTTTAAAGATCGCGCCTTTGTCTGTCCACATCCATATCTTTGTCCCCCTTGTTCGTTTGTCTCTTTCTCCTCGCTTCTTCTTCTGCACATCGTTCCAGGTTTGATACCACACACATCTAATACTCTTATTATTATCGATACGCCTCTGCCGTTCTACAATCGCTGCCACCCTTAATATCCCGGTGATTGCCGCTTGTTCACCTCGCCGCTTTCTGCTTTTCCTTTTTGATTTTCTTTCCTGTCCTCTGCTATTCAAACGCAACCCAAGTTACGAAAAGACAACCGATCCAGTATCACGACATCATTCACACTCGACACACATTCTTAGACCTTCCGACAATCTGGCCTTTTAACCTTCTGACCTTCTGACCTTGCCCGCCCCAACATGGGCTTCCTCAAAGAAAAGGCGGACGCCCCGCCGTACCCCGACGTCCCCGCCATCGCTCAACCACGACTCGTTTGAGATGCAGAACTTCAAGCTCGGCAAGCCACCACCTCAGTACGACTCTGCCGGCAGCGTCACGCCGTACCTGGGCCTGCGGGCGCGGCTCTCGCAGGTTTGGCTCAACCGCTGGACCATCCTGCTGCTGCTCGTGCTCGCCCGCGTCATCATCTTGGTCGGCAGCCTCAACGACAACATTGGCGACGCCCAGGAGCAGGCGCTGGCCGCGTGCACCAAGTCGAGGGACATTGTTGGCAGCGCCATGGCGTCGATGCCGCACTATCTGAGCGTGGGCGTCAACGACCTCGCCGCGGATGGCATCTCCAAGGACCGTTCAGGGCATGGTGGAGATCCTCGAGATGATCCTGACGGAGCGTCGAGCAGCTGATTGTCTTTGTGATTCAATTTCTACATTGGCACGTACGTCTGCCTGTCCTCGGCGCTGATCCACGGCGGCCTGGACGTGGGCATTGGTGCGGCCGACGAGGCCACGACGCTCATGAACGACGCCATTAGCGACATCACCAGCACGATTGCGAAGCGACGTGTCGTCGTGCAGGACACGATCAACGCGGCGTTACTCGACAATCGCCTCCGCCTCGAGCATCTTTGGCAAGACGCTGACGCCGCCGGACGCTCAACATTACGGGCTCCCTCGACGACCTCAAGAGCATCCACGTCGACGACACGACCTTTGTCAAGTCGCTGCAGGCGCTCAACACCACCATCCCGACGTACGACCAGGCCGAGAACTTTACCAAGAACGCCATCTCCATCCCGTTCAGCGCCGTCAAGACGGTGCTCAACAACACGTACGGCCGCCTACACGTTTGACACGTCTGTGTTCCCCGTGGCGCAGAAGACGGCCCTGACGTTCTGCTCAGGCAACGACAAGATCACCGGCTTCTCGAGACGCTGTACAGCAATTGCCGACAAGGCCAAGATTGCGTTCCTGGTCGTGCTCGTGATTCTCGCCGTCCTCGCCTGCGTCCCATGACGCTCATCGAGGTCCGCCGCTGGCGCAGCCAACAGCGCGCGCCAAGGTGCTCGCGCAGCACGGCTACGACCCCGCTCGACGTCGTGTACATTGCCAGCCGGCCCTACACGGCGGGCGCTGGCATCAGCATTGCCAGCAAGGCTGTTCAAGAGCAGCGGCAAGCGGCAGCTGCTCGCGCGCTGGGCCGTGGCCTACGCGACCTCGTTCCGGCGCTGTTTGTGCTCTCGCTGGCCGTGGCCGGCCTTCTTCTCATGCGTCTGTCAGGCCATCCTGCTGGCGGCCATCCAAAAGGAGGCGCCCGCGCTGACGTCCGAGGTCAGCAACTTTGCCGGCAATGTGGTGACGTCGCTCGAGAACGTGTCCACGACCTGGGCCACCGACCGCCAACAGCGTGCTCCTGGGCTTCCAGGACGATATCAACGCGACGTGCTCGGCTACGTCGTCAACGCCACCACGGCCGTCAACAACACGCTCAACGTCTTCACCGACGAGATCAGCGAGGGCATTAACGCCGTCTTCAACGGCACCGTGCTCGACAACACGTGCAGCAGATTGTGCGCTGCCTGATTGGCATCAAGATCGACTCCATCGAGGAGGGCCTGACCTGGGTGCACGACCACGCGCACGTCACCTTGCCGCTGTTCCCCAACGACACCTTCTCGGCCGGCGCCGCCGGCTCCATTGGCAACGACAGCAGCCTGACCTTCGTTCCTGTCCCGACCGGGCAGCGTCACGACCGACGATATCAACGCCGCCGTGGACAAGGTCGTGACGGCGCTGCACAACAGCCTCGTGCAGGAGGCGCTCATCTCCACCGCCCTGCTGCTCGTCTATGCCGTTGTCGTCCTCATGGCATCGTGTACGCCATTGATGGCATGGTGCGCCCCGAAAAGACGCGCGGCGACGGCGGCCAGCGGTTCTACCCGACGGCCCAGGACCTCGACGGCACCGGAGGCCCAGAGCGGCCAACACCGCGATGGCCGTGGCCCACGACCCCAACCAGCGGACCATTCTTCCCGCGATTTGACCGCCGGCGCGGAGACCGCAGCAGTTTGACGATGCCACAGCAGCACGCTTGCGAGACGGGAAGCTGCGCGCAAGCCCGCAACGTCGCGGCGGTAGCAGCGGCAGCAGCAGTCGGGGAACGACAGTGTTGAGCTCGTCGGGCAGCAAGGGCCGGCGGGTGGTGTATGAGAAAAAGGGCCACTGGCGTGGAAGCAGCTATGGCGACGTGGACGACGCAGGTGGCTTCTAGGACCGGCCACCGCAGTACGCACCACCACGCCCAGCCCCGGCATCAGCCCCAGCATCGCGGCCGCCGTACGTCCCGCCGCCATACGAGCCTGAGCCGGACCAGGCCGTCGAGCCACGGCATCTGTGTTGATCACAGCAGTAGTTTTATTTTTATTTTTATTTTTATTTTTTTTATTTTTTATGCTTCTTGTTTTTTATTCTTCCTTTTTTTTCTTCGTTTCTTCTCTTCAGATACGATAATCTTGGCTAGCCGGTAAACATGGATGGATACCTCGCATATGGATAGTTTTCTTCTTCTTTTTCATGGCTCACTCTCATTTTGCTTGCACTGTACTGACATGTTCACTCTTGTCTCTCCTTTGTCCACGATCCACCCTCTCCTTTGTATGCACACATTATCTCAAGGCAGGCGTTTGGAAACCAACTAGAGTGCCTGTTCCATAATACACCACTGTCATAATTCACAGACAATTCACACTCTCCATGACATGACACGGGAAAATGAGTCTTTCTATTTGGTATTTATGACAGTAAATGCTACACCCGCGATTTTGCCCTCTTTTCACCACCTCCCACGCCTATGACGACTTCTTCGTGTCCGCCTCCTTCATAAAGCCCTCTTGTGGCGTCATGTCAAACACCGCCTCCTCGTCAATCATCTTTTGCGTCTCCTCGGTGTCTCCGAGCGTGATCAGCTCGTCCGCCGCGGTTCTGCGCCTCGATTTCGGCCTCTGTGGCCCCGCCGCTGGTACAGGCCCTCGGCCGGCAGCCCCAGCACCACCCGTTCTGCCCGGAACCGCTCTGGACGCCGGCGTCTGCATGATCCGCCACCGCAGCGCCAGCACCCAGGGGCCCAGCTCAGGCAATGCGTGCCGGCTTGGAGCCCAGCAGGTACTCTCAAGGCCGCCCACCTGTCAATTGGTGCGCAGAACCGCCGAGTTGACGCGCGTGCGGATGGCGACGCCGAGCGACTCCGAGTGCAGCCGCTCTCCTGGATGTTGGGCCACCACTTGCGCCGGTTCTTTTGCGGGTTGATAATGGCCGTTTGGCGCGACACCGGTTTGCCAAACTGGATGCGCGCGTTGCGTACAGGCCCTTGTTGGACTGCTTGAAGAGCCGGCGGGGGCCGAGCGGGTAGGGAGGGATGTCGGGCCGCTGGGCGGTGGGCGAGGGAATGGGCGGCCCTCGGCAGGCACGGCCTGCTTGTAGCCGCGTATTTGTTTCTGTGGGATCTGTGCGAGGCGGCAGATGAGGGAAGAGGAAGAGCAGAAGAGACCGGAGGAGAGAGCGGAGGACGAGGGGGAGGCAGATGCGAGACGCTGGCCCAATCGCGCGAGCGTCAATGGTGAGGGGGCCATGGCCGGCTTTGTGCTGTGAAATCTGTGCGGTGGCGCGAGCGAGCTGGGAGTGCCAACACGATGCAAAGTGGTCGTTGGGCGTTTGCGGTCGTGAAAGCTCGAATGTCGTCGTTCGATAGCTCGTTTTCTGAAATTTACAGATCGAGGTGCGAGCCCGTGGAATTGGCTAGCCTGATGTATTCTGCCCCACTCTACTTTGCCGGACCGGCATGGACCACTTTCCAGCTGTATGCCAATTGGACACTGACTTCACGTCAACATCTACGCGGTGACCACGCACCTCGATGACGACAGTTGGCGAAGAGAGGGCCGACACCACTTTTACAAATAAAAAACAAGTTGCGAAAATGCTACCGCAGGTCGAAGAGGCTGTTTTGAGAAACAACCCCGACTTTGCCACGCTCTACACTACGCTCACCACCTGTCATCCTCAACCCTGACGGATCAACAAAGGCAGATGCGGGAGCCAAAGAGCGGGCAGCCGTGAGAGAGGTAGACGTCCCGGTATTCCTTGACGATTGATGTGAGCCTATGCTAAATATCACTAGGAGGCAAGAATGCGCGGTTGAGGGCGGCCAAGAAACCACCTGCTCGTCCAGGCCATTCACGGCCACGGCGGGCACCTCCTCCGGCAGAAGCAGGCGGGCACAGCGCCCGATGGCAAAGTCGGAGGCGCGGCAGCAAGGAGGCTTGCTCGGCGCCACAACACGGACGGCCCTACGTACCGCCGCCGAAGCCCGTCCAACGAGCTGCCGCCCGGACCTGATGGATCTGCTGATGCTGCTGCCGCCACTGATGCAAACTGCGTCAACACGCCTCAAACATCGTCAACATCTTCATCTTTGTCCTCCTCCTCACCATCCTCTTCCACACTTTCGGCGGAAGACGTCGAGGCTCCTTCTCTCCAGCCCACCATTCACAGTCGCTGCCAGAGCACCTGCCACGCCTGGCCGGCCTCGTGTCGGAGAATCTACAGGGCCGCCGCACGAGGCGTTGCCCGCGTTGCCAAACATCCGGCACGAACCCGTCCTACCTGCAACCGGCGCTGTGCCCGGGCTGCCGGCGCAGGTCGCAGGTCTTGACAGCAGGCCATTGTTCACACCCGCCTGAAGCTGGCAGCGGCACGCCACGCTACGTTCGACGGCGCGTGCTCCATTTGCTCGACCAGCAGGCGACCGCTCTGTTCGTCATGTTCATCCGCACCGCTTCGACGGCCGAAGCACGGCCCGCCGTGGCACGCTCGCTGGAGCTGCGTGCGGCCGAGGTGGCGCTTGGCACGCACAGGCTTGCCGAGTGGGTGGATGCCACTGCAAGCCTGGCGGCTGCGCAGCGCGCCGTGTACCCGCCGGAAGCAATGGCCGCGCTGCGCGAAACTATGGCGCCACCTGCGGGACAGCAAGATGCGGCTGGAGGAGACCCTGCGGGAACGAAAGGCGCTGTTGCTGGACTATGGCATTGACGTGGATGGGCTACGAGGACGACGATGCAGATGACGGAAACGACGGAAACGACAGAAACGACGGCAGGGGAGCGCGGCGACCCTAGGATGACAAGGCTCGCATGATGCGGGAAATGGCGCGCGTGTACCGGGAGATGGGCCAGCAGGTGGAAAGTGTCAAAGGTGACCTGGCACGGCTACAGAAGCGGTGACACAAGGTAGAAACAAGCAACAGAACGGCGGGACAATGAGTTGAGTCGATGGACGCCATAATGACACGCTGAACGCTGATCAATGATGCATCTGCTCTTTTTTCTCTGCAAGGTGACTCTTGGAAATTAGAAGAATGGCGTTGGGTCGTTTGAATGTCGCGGCTGGAACCGGAACACAAATCACAACATAATGGTGGAGAAATTAGAAAAGAAGAAACCAAAAAAAGGTAAATAATACAAAAGCGACCTCCAGATCCGTTGACTCGTTAAAAATTTGAATTCTTTTTCGTCTGTTCCCCCAGTCGTTTCCGGACCACCTCGTAGTATACGTCTAGCTCTAGATTTTGCTTTTTTGCCCACCAGTTTTTTAGATGTCTTCCCTCCCTCCCTTAAATATGATATGTTTTAGATATCAAAAAATGGTTGATCCTCCAGGGCCCTGGACCCGCGACCCATTGCCGCCACTCTATAAAGGGTAGTTCGTACGCAAGGAAATGCAGTCGTGGGGAATACAAGGGGAGAGCTGGAACAACAAGAAGAGTCAAGTAAGCGGCAGAGGACGCAATTTAGCCGGTGACCTTGAAGATGGACTCGGCCAGACGGCCGACGTTGGCCGAGGTGATGCCGGCCACCGAGATACGGCCGTCCTTTGTGGCGTAGACGGAGTGCTCCTTGGCCAGGGCGTCCATCTGCTCGGGCTTCAGGCCCGTGTAGGCAACACATGCCGATCTGGCTGGTGATGTGCGACCAGTCGTGCTTGCTGCCCAGCGACTCGAGGTTCTCGCGCAGCAGCTTGCGCATGCAATGATGCGGTCGGCCATGTCCTTGACCTCGCCCAGCCACTGCTTCTTGAGGGCGGCGTCGCTCAGGATGGTGCCGGCAATGCGGGCACCGTGCACGGGCGGGTTCGAGTACATGGGGCGCACGAGATCTTGATCTGCGAGTCGACGCGCTTGCCTCGGCGGCATCGGCGCACACGACGCTGAACGCGCCGACACGCTCGCCGTAGAGGCCCATGTTCTTGGCAAACGACTGGGCCAGCACGGCTGGTGGCCCTTCTCGACAAAGTAGCGCAGGGCAAAGGCGTCCTTGGCGGGCGTCGCCCGAGGCGAAGCCCTGGTAGGCGCAGTCAAAGAAGGGCAGGTGGCCGCGGCTGCGCAGGATGGTGGCCAACTCCTTCCACTGGGCCTCGGTGGGATCGACACCGGTCGGGTTGTGGGCGCAGGCGTGCAGCAGGATAACCGAGTGCGTCGGGGCCGCCGTGATGGCAGCCTTCATGCCGTCAAAGTCGAGGCCGCGCGTGTCCTTGTGGAAGTAGGGGTAGGTCATGGTGTGCAGGCCGACATTGCCAAAGATCTGGCCGTGGTTGGCCCAGGTGGGGTTGGAGAAGTAGACGGAGCGGTGTGCGGTCGGCGCCGCCGGGGTAGAAGCGCTCGATGAAAGCAGCGCCGATGCGCAGGGCGCCGGTGCCGGAGATGGACTGGGTGATGGCGAGGCGGCCGAGCGCAGGGCTGTCGGCGCCGTAGGCCAGCTCGGCGGCGCCCTTGGTGAACTCGGGCAGGCCGGTGATGCCGGCGTACTCCTTGTTCAGGCGCTGGGCAATGACCTTGTCCTCGGCCTCGCGCACGGAGGGCAGCACGTACGGCTTGCCGGCATCGTCGCGGTAGGCACCGACACCTGGGATATTAGGGCGAGGCCGCACAGCAGGAGTTGTGCAGGGGGAGATGGGGAACGCACCGAGGTTGATCTTCTTGTCAAAGGTGTCGGCCTTGAATGCTTCCGTGATACCTGAAAAGGGCAGGAACAGTTAGCAGCGATTGTGGGGATGGTGGGCCCCCAGGCCAGGCCATAGCACTTGGAGAGAGAGGGGAAGGGGAAGGAGGGACAGTGTCGTTATCATGGGCTGTTCTTACCGAGAGATAGCCTATCCGTTGGGACAAGACAGCGCAGTGCACCCTGTATCAGCACAACGCACAACGACTTTCCCGATGCCAGATACCGAAGGCGCAGCCAGGAAACGCGTGCCTCTTCCGAGGTTGAGTGGGAGGAACTTACATCCTACAGGTATATATGTTAGCTGATGCCCAGTTCCGGTCTGCAGTCTTCTGTTGCTTTTCTGTTCTGTTTCTTCTGTCCCTTCCGTTTATTTGTTTCTTTTGTTTCTTGTTTCTTTTGTTTCTTTTTGTTCGTTTTGTTTTGTTTGTTTTGTTTCTTGTTCTTCTCTTCTTCTTGTCCTTTTTTTTGCTTTCCCATTCCAACTCTTCCTTTCCGCCTTTGCACGTCACAACTTTCAACTTACCGGAGGACCCTGGGGCACGTTGGCCCACGACGAAGCAAAGCGCACCGCAGGCGCCGCAAAGGCGCCCGTCCGCCGGCCAGCGGCTGGCGTGCCGACAGTCTCAGGACAGACAGCATTGTGAGATGTGTGGTTGGGAGGGGTTCGAGGGGGGAACGGTCGAAGAGGAGGGTGGTTCGAGAGAGCGAGGTTTGAGAAAGGACTGGAAAGAAGAGCAAGAAATGGCCTGGTGACAGCTCCAGAATGCGAGGGGAACCGGCCAAATAAAAAGGTAACGAACCTGGTACGAAGCGGTTGCGCGGGAAAAAAGGGACTAGGGACGAGCGGAGAGAACCGGACTGCGGAGCAGCTGTGAGTCGATGAGGTGTGGTGCCAGGATGGGGGCGTTGGGATTGACGCCAGACGTTGTGGTGTGAAAATTGGCTCAAGATGCGGAGGTCAAAAAAGGGCAAGAGGGCGCCAAAAAAAAAAGGAAGTCCGACAGCCGGTTTTGCACTGTGGTGCGCTGTATTTCGCTGTTGCGGGGGCTCAGTGGGATGACTCCCGCCGCCAGACGCGGGATAAAATGCCCCAAACGAGGCACTGCGGCTCAGGGCCTTTTCTGGCAACAGCGGAAAGCGCACAAAAAAACCGGCGCCAGAAGCCCTCCGACCCAAGTCCGACCAGCTCGTCACGAACTTGTAGAGGGACCTTCATCGGATTGGCCAATGAGAGCGTGCCTTGACAGCTCCATGTGGGGGGGCTCGCGGGAGTCGGTGAGGGCAGGCAAAAGTGTCGCCTGCCAGGGGCATGCACAAGCACCTGTTTGGACTCGGTAGCACCTGCCCTCTTCAGGCGAGATAAGATCATCGTGCCTGCCCTCCATGCAACAACAAGAATCACGGAAAAGGGGGAGAGCCTTCGTGAATTTTCCAAGTTTGTCCTGTATTTTCCGTCAACAAATTTCTTCAGTCTCCTCCTCTACAGGCGCTGCTTCTCTGGTGGGGCCTCGCACGGCACGTGCTCCGCTGGAGATTCTTCTTCCTCGATCCAGCTATGAAGACCTAGGGCCATCCCCGACAGCCCCAGGTTAGCCCCCCTTTCCCTCCCCCACCCCCTTCTTTTGAGCTTCTTTTGGTTTTCTCTCCGTCTCGCCCAGGGGGGCGGGGCGGCGGGGCAAGCAGAGCCGCGGTAAGTCCTGAAACAGCTCAAGCGACATGGCACTGCACGTTCCGGTAGTCGGACTTATTTGCGGGTGGGGGCTTCTTTGGCGAAGGCGTCGCAGTACATCAGATCACCATTGCAGGCAGCATCGGGTCAAAGTTAATGGGACGAACATATCTTACCTCTTGGTACTGCCGTACAGAGACCCCTTTCTCGAAACATGGCCTTTCTCCGGCCGCCTCAGCCGCCGTCAAAGAGGGCCAGCCGGCCTCGCGATTGCCCAACGTCTTCGGCTTGTTGGATGTTGCACCGCCGACGCCAGCTTTCCGCCTCAACTGCCCGCGGATCCGTGTCCAGCACTACAAAATCGGCCTTCTTGCCGGGCTCCAGCGACCGCGACCTCGTCCAGCCGCCCCAGCTGCCGCGCCGGGTTGTACGTGATGCCCGCAAACGCCTGCTCGACCGAGATGCGCTGTCCCGGCGGCCCAGCACCGCGCCCGTGCGCTTCCAGCACACGGCTCGCCGCCGTCCTCCACATACTTGCAGCGGTGTTGGCCTCCAGCTGATGGGCGAGTCGCTGGTGGAACGAGTACGTCACGCCCGCCGCCACGGCATCGGCCACGGGGTCCAGACGCGCGGCCCGCTGCTCGTCGAGCACGTAGTTGGCAAACGTGTCGCCCCAGCGCCGCACGTGCGCAATGAGGTGCGACACGCCAAGGCCGAGCTGCGCGGCGCGCGCCAGCTGGGCCGGCGTGATGTCGGCAGTGACGTGCTCGAGGCGGTGCATGTGGCGCTTGCGGTGCAGCTTGCCGACGCCGCCCGGCCCGCCAAAGACATCCGTAGCCGCCGCCTCGGCCGCCAGCACTCGCGCATTACACGCGCAAGGGCTTGGTCAAAGGCGCGCGCCCCGTTTGTGTGCATCAACAATCTGCCATCCGCGCGGGACAAACGGCTGCACCAGCGACACGAGCCGGTCCGTTCGTCGGGCGGCGCATCAAGTGCGTGGCCCTTGCGGAAGTTGAGGATGCCATAGTTGTCGGGCCTGGTCGCGGTACGGCTCGTACACGGCGGCCGTGAAGCCCTGTGTGGACGCGTCGAGCCAGAACTTGATGCCGTACACGGCGCCCCAGAGGACTCGCCACCATCGGCCGTCAGGTGCCACGGCGGTAGACGCAGCAAGTCGGCCACAGGAACGAGGCTCTCAGAACGGTTTTGCGAAGGTGAGGGCGCCGTGGAAGCGTGGAAGTACCGTCTTGGTCGGGTCTGGCAGGGTAGAACGGTCGAGAATGAGACGCAGAAGAGCCAGGTCCGTCAGACCAGCGAGAATGCCGATACCGCAGTCAAATGCCCGTCGTGATGCCACGGCTCGCCCAGCGCTGCAAAATGCCACGGCCACCAGCTACGGCCTCGGCAGCGAGGGTTTGGAGCATGTTCTTGCCAAGCGCGGTGGACGGCATCCTCAAACAGCAGGGCCTGTGAGGGCACCGTCCTCGGCCCGCTTCTGGAAGTTCTCGTCGTCGGCAGGGTAGCCTGGCTCGCCCGGCTTGGTGCCAATATGCAACTCGCGGAAGGCGACCGAGTTGACATACCCAACGTGGCCCGACTGGTTCATGACATAGATGGCTGTGTGTGTCATTCGAAAGCGTCGGTCCAGGAGGTCAATGGTGAGGGTCGGGGTGGCCGGCGACAAGGGCACGGGTCGAAGCCGTAGCCCGCGATCCACTGCACGTTCTTGTCTGCCGGCGCCCCGGCAGCGGAAGACTCTGCTGCTCGTTCTGCCACGGCGTCGCGCAGCTTCTCCAGTGCACCCTCCTTTGTCCGCACGCCGGGGAACGTCAGGTTGACAAAGCGATTGCTGTCGGCAGTCAGCGCCGTCATGAGCAGGTGAACGTGCGGATCAATGAACCCCGGGCAATCACGCGGTTGCCGTAGTCGACCTCCCGGATGCTGAGGGTAGCATTCGATGAGGGTGCGCCACCCACAGCTGCCCGCACCTCGTCGACTGAGCCCGTGGCCACGACAGTGTCGCCTCGCACTGCGAGAGCCTCGGTTCGCATTGGAATTTGCCGCCGGCAAGCGTGAGGACGGTGGCCTTGTAGAATGACGGTCTCCAGAGGCAGCGCAAAGGGTGGAGGCGCCGCCTTTATCGGACCTGTCGGAGCAGTCGTAGACGACGTAGCAGACGGCGCAGCAGACGGCGCAGCAGCAGCCGGCCCAGGTGCTTGGTCTTGGGTTTGGCCTGCGACATCACCGACCTGGCCGGTGCTTGGACCCTGGTCGGCGACAGGGTCTTGTTCCCGGATCGATGCAACGATAATGGTCGTCCACCTCGGCGGTGGAGACCTCGGGGATCAGCGTCTTGCTGAGCGGGTCGACGCAGGAACCACACATGTTTTTTTTTTTCTTCTCTTCGTAGTTGTACGGAGTGTATGTTGCGTGATGAGTGCTTTCAGGCGTTGTTGTACTGTCGTATTTTGGGCCGCAGCAATGTTCTGGGGCTCCTTTCTGCGGGGAAGACCTGGCCTGAAAGCTATCCTGGAAGCTTGATCCCTTGGTCTCTTATTCTATCTTCTTTTATCTCTGGGATCTCTTCCTTTTTGAGACATCTTTTCCCCAGAATTCCTTCCTTTTCCCCCGGTGTTCTTGCTTCTCCCCCAAATAGTTTTGGGCCAAGAAATTACGCTTTTTGACGCAAATGGCGAACAGAGCACGCAATTGTATTAAAGAAACGCGGTGGAGTCCAGATGCAAAAGCCGGGGAGGGTAGTCAATCTACTGAGTACGGAGTACAAAGGACGAAAGGATCGAGTAGAGGGGGTCTTTATCTTGACAACCTCCCCTTTCACGCCGTTGCTGACACGATATAGCGTAATTTCTTAATTACTTCGTAGTCGCATGTGCGATGTCTTCTATGGCGGACAGCGGCGTTTGTCGCTGATCGAGACGCCGTCTTAATCCCCCCGCCCGGCGTTTCTGAGCCTGTTTTTAAGGGACCTGCCCCACTTTAGCGTCGGCACGCTTCCCGTCCCTTTCCCGCCCGCTTCTTTTCTCCAGGTTGCCCGAAAACATCATGTTCATCCAAGTAGTGAGGGTTTTCTCGACCGATCAAAACAAACCCAAAAATATTCTCGATTTTATACGTATGCCTACAACTAGCTCATGTGATCCGCACGATTTTTTAATATTTTTTTTTTTTTTTAGATATCTACGTGTACTTAAAAAAAAACATAAAATACAACTGATTTACATTTCTACTTACATTTGAATTTCTTTTTTCAAAAAAAAATTCATCTGGATACCAAGTCTGAAATTCGTCTGAAATTAACATCTTCTAGCGAAACCATTATTAGGATACGATCTAAGCTGAAAAACACATGCTTCTAAGGTTATCGACGCCGAGAATGCATCTTCTTTCTTCTACAGTACGTTTAAACAAGAAGATAAGAGACAGATGGTGTGCTGTAGCATATAGCCTCACCTAGATGTAATTCTGTCACGTACGGCCATAGATATATGAAAACACGGGATCCCGTCCGCTCTCCCCTAGTTAAACATATAATCGGCGGATTAGTAGTTGGGTCGGTGACGACCAGCGAATACCCGCTGCTGTACGTTTTCTGCTCTTTTTGGTTGCCGTCCTTTCTTTTTCGCTTTCTTACAGCAGATAATCCACACGTTGTTAAAATACAGGGACTCCTTATTTCGTAGTGACGTATCTGCCCCTGGTTGTGCTTGCAAGTGTAGAGGGAAAAGGCAAGGCATTTCATACTCTCTTCCAGGCATTTTTCTGTCTCTTCTTTTTCTGCCCGTCAGGATCCAATCTGTCCACCTGCAGGGGTTGTTGAACCATGCGAGAATCGCACAACTAAATGGCCATTCACATCTCGATACCTGCCGAAAAGAGCGGCACCTTTTTGTCAGGTTTCATTGCAAGGCGCAGCCAAATAATACCGTCAAAAGCAACCCCAATGTCCCCACCATCCCGACGGAGGCTCTCAACAAGGCTGAGCCAAGGGTCCAATCAGGCATCGCTGTGCCCGACAGTCACCCCTGTAACGTAACAGCTTGATTCTGCCTCGCGCGCTGCAATACGCTGACTTTGTTGATTGATTCTCCGACTCTTTCTCGCACAGAGCATAATTCAGACCAGACACAAAACAAAAGACCGACTTTCTTTTCTCCCAACCCTACCCTCCTGTCTCGACCGTACCTTGCGCACAGCACCATGACAACATGGATCCGCTCAGCGTAATTGCGTCCACCATTGCGCTTGTGCAGGCCATTTCCAGCGCATACAATATCATTCGAGAGATCAAGGGTCTGCCCCGAGCCTTTGACCGCGTTCACGAAAGCCTGCCACTGCTGCAAAAAACGCTCCAGGAGGCGGAAGCATTATTTCTCGGCAATGAGGTCGATCCCTCTCTCAAGATGGCGGTCATGCCAATCATCAGCCGCTGCAGAGACCACGCCAAGCGCTCAGCAAACGTCTTTGACGAGGCGGTCCGGGTCAAGAAGCGCTCCGAGGAGGGAAGCAGCCGGACCAACGTGTTTAATGGCTCTCACACCTTGCTGTTGAAACTACGAAAGGGTACCAAGATCGAAGCACTCATGAACGACATTATGAGCGACATCAACGAGCTTTCAAGCCACCGTCTCTTCCAGACGGCTACGCGGGATCAGGTGGCACGGCTGCAAGAGACCATTGAGCGGCTTTCTACGGCCGAGCCATCCGTCGATGTGTACAAGGAGCCAACCCATGGTAAGCGACGACGAGAATTTGTCCTTACTGGTGCTTTTTCTCGCTTTTTTTTTTTTTTCTTTCTCTGGTGTTCACAATTATTCTCTGACGCAACAATTTGACTTTGCAGCCACTTCCCCAGTCGTCGACTTAAACCGTGAAAGACGAAATAAAGCAATCAAGAAATTCGAAACAGTGCCATACTCGGAAAGAAAAAACCGAAATCCCGATCGGGTTGCGGGAACATGCGAATGGTTCCTGCAACACCCTCTCTTCCAGGAATGGCGCGACAGCACGACGTCCAGCATTCTCTGGGTGTCTGCCGACCCGGGCTGTGGCAAGTCTGTGCTCGCGAAGCACCTGGTTGACCACCAACTCCCACAAAACGAAGATGTCGACGTCGTCTGCTACTTTTTCTTCAAGGACGATTTCGAAGACCAGAAATTGGCAACGAACGCGCTCAGCTGCGTCCTCCACCAGCTCTTTACAGCACGGCACGATCTCCTGTCCGACAGTATCCTCGACCGCCTAGACAATGGCAGTGGCTATGGGCAAGGCTCTATGTGGCAACTGTGGGATATTTTGATGAGGGCGCTGGAACGGAGATCAGAGGGAGAAGACGGCAAAAATGCTGCTCCTGCTCCCGCTCCTGCTCCTACTCCTGCCCCTGTCCGGGTTGTCTGCGTCTTTGATGCACTCGACGAATGCAGCGCCGCCGACCGAAGGCAGCTCTCCAATCTCCTCTGTGACTTTTACCGGCACACATCGGTCCACCAAGCGGCGTCTTCTTTCAGTCTCAAGTGCCTCGTCACCAGTCGGCCCTACAGCAGCATTCGAAGGGGCTTTGCGCCGCTCAGTCTGCCAGGGCTGCCTCTCATTCACTTGGGCGGTGAGAACCAAAGAAGAAGGTGACAAGATCGAGAAAGAGATCGGCATCTTTGTGCGTGCCAAAGTTGGACAGGTTGCCAATGTCCATCTTCTTGAGCCGGACGAAGAAAACACGCTTCTAAACGGGCTCTTGTCTGTTCCGCACCGGACCTATCTCTGGGTCTATCTGACACTGGATCTGGTATGGCGCGAGTTTGACGACGACATGGCTCTCGACGATATTGTCCGCCACCTCCCGAAAAGCGTCGACAGTGCATACGACAAGATCCTGGCCCGATCCTACGACGCCGACAAGGCCCGCAAACTGCTGCACATTGTTGTGGCGGCTGCCCGTCCGTTGACGCTCCAGGAGATGAATCTGGCACTGGCCCTGCAAGATCACCACGAGTCGTTACCCGGATGTCCCTCTCACGCCGCAGCGGCGGTTCCGCGAGCACATTCGGGACATTTGTGGCCTTTTTGTGACCATTATTGACGACTGTGTGTATCTTTTGCATCAGACTGCAAGGGAGTTTCTTCTTGGGTCAGAGGGGACCGAGCCAGGGCCCTTGACCAGCAGCTCCCCTTCCTCCACCACCTCCTGGAAGGCATCTCTAGTGCCATGCGTCTCCCACCGCACTCTCCTCCGCGTCTGCGTCACCGTCCTGCTTTTTGACAGGAACAAAAATTCCGACCAGCACCCATTCATGACCAAGTCGGAATGGGAGAGTCTTGACACCAACCACCCAAGTCACAGGACGCACGGCCGGACTGGGTCGGAGACAGAAGAGATAGCTTTGGAAACTGTATACCAGACTCTGCACGCTTTTGATGTATTCCATCGACAATTGGGCGGAACACTTTCGAAAATCAGACGTCCAGGACGTGGATCCGTCCATTGTGTTTTTGCTACAGCCAGACAATATGCCTTCCGGCCGCAGTCCTACGTGGTTTGAGATGCAGATGTTCAACGCCGACAATACCATCCCCAAGGACTTTACTAATGTCATGATTGCGGCGTACCTCGGACTGGCACTGCCCGTGCAGCACTTTTTGCAACACGGCGGCGTGGACGTGGATGCAAGGTGCATGCGTGGGCAGGTCTGCGCTGCACTGGGCATGCTGCCAAAAAAGAAGACCCATCGTTTCAGACATCCATTCCCGTATGGGATTGAAGAGGACCAGGAGCGGGAAGGCCGTTGTCCGGCTCCTTATTGATGCCGGCGCCAATGTCAATACCGTCGACAACGGCCGCATGTTCCCCCTGAGGCATGCTATGAAGTGCTCCAGATGGGGCATTGCGCGGCTGCTGCTAGAAGCCGGCGCAGCCAACATTACCGAGGCGGACTTGCGGCGTGGTATGAAGTGTATGGACGACGACATCTTTGAGAAGCTGTTGAACGCAACGACAGACGCCACGCTCCTTGCTGGTGGTACAAATAACGACTATGGCAGCGATGACGAAGGTGGAAGGGGCACCAGGAGGACGCTGCTGGCAAAGGCAGCTTATAATGGAAGATTAGGTATCGTGGATATCCTTCTCAATGCCGGTGCTCGACCTGCCCACTGGGATTATGACATACATTGCTGGGCTGTCGAGAACGACAGACAGGATGTTTTGCAAATACTGCGCGGTGTGAAAATGGACGCTGCTGGCGCGGTCACCCCACAGGACATCACTTCTTTCTACGAGAGAATGCATCAGGCTACGTCCTTTTGAATTTCCACTGTCTGAATTTAGCATTAATAGCCTTTATAATGAGAGAAGGATAATGGAATGAAAGCAGAATAAAACCACACGCACCTCTCTAGTTAGTGATTACAGCTCTACTTTTTTCCATTTTAATATTACATTTCATCTTGCGGGGAAATAACTCCTAGCCAACAGTTTAATTCAGTGACTAATCGATCCTTTTCATGAGAGAAGTATATTGCAATGTGTCACCAAAGATCCTCTTGCGTCCCATGATTTCCTAACGCAATGGTGTTGCCTGGTTATCAATGTGCACGGGGTTAAGGGAGTTATGAGGAGAGGAGCAAAGGAGTACAGGGCAAGTCACAAGAGAATTGCTCCTCGGCCGATATCTGGTTTGACGCAGGTACGACAAGCCTATCTTGTCTGGCTGATGCCGCGAACATCCAATAACAAACGGGTCTTGGTCACTCAGGCTCGGCTCCGAAATGTGACGAGTGCCGGAAATCTGGCAGGGGGGTGTTATGAAGTAGAGACGGATATGCAATAAGCTGGATGACAAAACGTTTGTAGCCCCGATGGAGGCTGGGGACGTACAAGAGTCCCCCAACATTAACGACAACAACTTCACGCGCAACACGTCCATTTTCACGTGGAGAACCTGACCTACACCGTCAACACGCCCACCGGCGAGTGCGTGATGCTTGACAACGTCCACGGCTGGGCCAACCCGGGCATGCTGGGTGCGGTCATGGGCTCGCAGGCGCCTGCGAGACCACACTGCTCAACGTGCTGGCCCTGCATAATCTCGGCACCAGACGACCTGTGCAAAAGGAGGCGGAGTAGAGGCCACTAGGCTTGCTGTGTCTCTGCACCTTTACCCATACATTTCCTTGTAGTATGATTGCAGTGGATGGCATTTCAGCCAAAAATATAATGGAAAGACTAGTGGAACAGCATTTGTTCTCTTTTTGTTCTGTTTTTGTAGATTTAGATTTAAATTAATACTAAAACAGAACATAAATATACATAGAGCACAGAACACAAATTAAAATCGAATTAATTGAGATTAAATGAATACAACAAAATGACTGCCAATTACACTACAACTGCCGTTATGTTCTCGAACACAGAGCGCCGGAATCCTCAACCAATGGGGAACCGGACATCCATAAAGTCCTGCTCATAAGATCTCCCTGATCTTCCCCTGTTATTTCCCCGTTGGCTGCTCCTTGGCTCCACTGTTTCTTTTTCCTGGTTCAAACGTCTTTTGTGTTCCGGGCTCCGACTGCGACCCCTAATTTTCAGATTTCACAGGGCATAAAAGCACATCCCAGGCACACAGGCATCGTGGAACACACAGGGGGTCCCCACTGCCCTACCAATAGATGAGTCCACTGTGGTTGGCCACTTTGCGTGTTTCGTTTCTGTTTCCATTCTCGCCCTCTCCTCTAAGCCTCCGAGAAGAAAAACATGAAAAACAAGGAAAGCGACCCTTTGCCGCCGTTGTTTTCCCTTGTACTTCCTCAACCTGTCTCCCTTTTTCTACTGTCTCCTTGACCAAACACTCCCTAGTCCTTCATCGCTCCTGGATCGTAAATCTGGACCTCGTGGAGATCGTTTGTTGTGCATTCGTCACTGGGGCCCCACATTGCCCACAGCCACAACGATCTGGCACGTCTGGACTGCCACGCCGCGTCCAGAAGGAGTGCGACAGGATCGCACTGGAGCGAGACGCAGCAAAAAAGTCCAGGGCCCAGCGCCGTGGACCCATGTGCCGCGCGTTCTTGGCAGCGCTAGTGCTGGAATCGGGCTAGCTCCCGTGCCAAGACCGCAGCAACCCTTCTGGAGGGACGACGACGCCTGAAGGGAGAAAAGCAGACATCAGGGTAAGACAGATGACCGGCCAACGTCTTTCCACGTGCAAAGTACGAGTCACCTCCAAGGCCAGCATCTGGTTGTGTCAAAGACGTTGAACAAGGAATAAAGAGAGGAGAGGGAAACAGTCAAATCGATACTTTTTACTCCATACTTTCATTTTTTTTTTTTTTTTTTTTTTTTTTGCTTCTCCCATCTCTTAGTGACATGCCTTGATCCCATAAATTGTGTTCGTCCTTGCACTAGCCTGCAGACCGAATTTGGCTGCGCTCGTCTGCTTTGCCAAATGCGTACATAATTACGCCAGCAGTGGGACCAGGCCACCCACGCAGTATTATTGCGCCTCTCTCTTCATTCTTTCCCCTTTTTTGCTTGCTCACGTTGTTTACATTGCACGTAGCGCCGTTTCTATTTTGGGGCAGGCGAAACAGCGGTAAAGTGCATGTACTGGCCACAGAGGGAGGAGCACATAGAGACTAGCATGTCTCTTAACAGGACAACCGCCAGGGGAAGAAGAGAGTACTTCGAGGGACTCGTCAGCATACGCCCGTGCCGTTCCTGTCAACGGTGGTCCAGGCCAGTCGTGGACTCATTCCCAGGGCAGGGCAACAGGAAACCAGGCATAATAACAGCACTGCACACGGAGTCCTCCGTACGCATGGGGCACCAGCAATAGTGGTCCCCCTCTCCCCTGCCACCTGGAGACAGGTGGGCCCTCCTGTTTCTAGTATTTTCCTCGCCTCTAGCCTTCGGCGCTGTTCCCTTTCGTTGACTGCGTCTCCTTCTTTTCTTCTGTTCTGTTTTCTCTTCCTTCTCTTCCTTCTCTTCCTTCATTCAATCTTGGCATTTCTTTATCATTCATCCTTTATCATCGCATTCGGTCACTCGTTCAACCTCATTTGTTTACAGCAGTTTTTCTTTCCTTTTCATTCTTCTCTACTTTCGTCTCTACTTTCGTTTCTTCAGTTCACCCACCTACACCGTCTCACAGTCCTTTTCACCTCTCGTCCACAATGCGTTTCTCCAAGACCGCCGCTGTTGCTGGCTTTGCCGGCCTGGCCTCGGCCCAGACCTACACCAGCTGCAACCCGACCACCAACTCGAGCTGCCCGTCGGACACGGGCCTCAACCAGGCCTCATACTCGGTCGACTTCACCGCCGGCGAGAGCTCCGACTGGACGCTGTCGTCGTCCTCGGCCTCGTACAGCTCGAGCACGGGTGCGGCGCTCACCATTACGAGGAGGGCAACGCCCCCACGCTCATTAGCAACTTTTACATTTTCTTTGGCCGTGTCTCGGTCCTGATGCGCGCCTCGCCCGGCACCGGCATTGTCAGCAGCATCGTGCTCGAGTCCGACGACCTCGACGAGGTGGACTGGGAGTGGATCGGCGGCGTCGACGACCAGGTGCAGACCGACTACTTTGGCAAGGGCAACACCACGGCCTACGACCGCGGCACGTACGTCAACCTGACCTCGGGCACGCAGTCCGACTTCCGCAACTACACGCTGGTGTGGACCACCGAGTCCATCACCTGGTACCTCGACGGCGGCGTCGTGCGCACGCTGGCGTACGCTGACGCGCTCAACGGCAAGAACTACCCGCAGACGCCCATGCAGATCAAGGTCGGCAGCTGGGCCGGTGGCGACAGCAGCAACGCCGAGGGCACCATTGAGTGGGCCGGCGGCGAGACCGACTACAGCGACGGCCCCTTTACCATGTACGTGCAGAGCATCGAGATTGAGAACTACAACCCGGCGCCAGCTACACGTACGGCGACATGACCGGCGACTAACTCGAGCATTGTCGTCTCGGATGCCGCTGCGTCCGACGACAGCTCGTCGTCCTCGGCGGCTACCACCAAGACCAAGACCACGAGCACCAAGACGTCTGCCGCGACCGCCGCTTCCAAGGCCACCTCCACGGCCAAGGGCCTCGACCGCCGGCGAGAGCTCGTCCAACAGCACCACCACCTCGGGCTCGTCTTCCTCCTCCAACGCCACTGTCACCTCCAGCACGGGCGCGAGCTCTACCGTCAACGTCTCGGGCGCTTCGTCCATCACCGGCCAGGTCTCCCTCTGGGCTGCATCGGCTCTGCTGGCTGTCGCTGTTTTCAGCCTGTAATTTTCTTTTTTTTTTCTTTTTTTTTTATTGACTTCTTTGACTTTTTTGGGGTCTTGTCATTTTTTGAGGGGCATAAACCCTACGTAAGGAGGAGGAAAACGTTGTTTAGATTGTACATGCGCGAAGAAGAGATTGATCTGCATTAGTTAGTCTCTACATATCTACATATAATATACACTTCAACTATGGTTCCCTCAAGACTCCCTTGTGCTTTGGAAGTGCCTTGAACAGACAGGAATGTATAATGTATACACGGTACTTGAGCACGAATAGCCACACACAAAAAGGCTGGAGTGGCAATGGGCTGCACCGCAGCTGATCAAGTTGCGGAGCTCCTGGTTGCAGTGGGTGGAGAGGCCCTGGCCCGTGGAAGAGTACGGATATGAGGTAGACAAGATTACCGCTGTACGTGACGCCCAGGCTGGCGGCGGTGAATGCTGGGTCTGTCAGGTCCACGGAGCCAGTTTCTAGCGCACCAGAGGATGCGGTGTAGTTGTATATTTCCAGGTACACAAAATCAAGAATGTTGTTGAGAATATATGCAAGCCGTGCCCCTACGGCTACCACCTGTATGTTTCCAGTGTTACGTTTTATTTATTTTTGTCGTTTCATTTTCAACGCCATGTTCCTGCCTGTTCCATTTCTACCGGTGTCTGTGTGACACTGCGTTAAGCGAGCACTTTATTTTGTGACACGCTGATGCCAACCGACAAGCCGCAAGACACGCGACAGTGTAACTGCGCCAGCGCCTGTATGGGTGGTTAATTTGTGCTCGCGTTTCCCGTGGCGTGATGCACCATGACCGCCGTCATTCATAAGGGCAATGGCTACATCAACCTGGAGTCAACATGGATTGGAGATGCGAGGGGCACGAGGGATGAATTTTCGTAAACCCACCAGATCTACTGAAAGATTGGTGAGACTGTGCGCCGAATCTACGTACAGGCGGGTAAAGGCACTCACAACTCAGTGCCTCACACCTAAAATGGGCTCTGTTATTATCAAATTCCTTCCTCAACGAACCCGTCAACTATGCCGTCCTTCGGATGAGATTTTGATTACCAACAAGTTAGAGAATACTGTAGGCCATTTTCATACAGGTGTGAAACTATGTCTTGATTTTAAATAACACCTTCCGTACTGATTTATCTTTTCCAAGAATATCTCGAATATTGGATATATTACTTGGAGCGAGAAGTTCGAGTTCACTGTGCGAGCCGTCGGCCACGATCGTCGCATCGCCAGGCCGGTAGATGCCTAAAGCTGTCCCGCCACGGTACTTGTCTTGTTCGATTAAATCTTTCATCCTGTTTGCAATCTCCTCGGGCCGGATAAACATAGGATCATCTCCCAGCTCGGCGCCGCCTGCTTTGGCAATACCCATGAGGAGCGGAGTATGCACGAGCCTGGCTGGTCAGCAAAGATCTTTATTATAAGTTAAAATAAAAGAGTTCTTGTCTCGCATTGTGCTACTTACCCAGGACACACCCCGACAACCTTGACGTTTGCCTCTGTCTCAGCGCGGGCCAGGCTCTTGATCAGCCCGATTGTGCCGTGCTTGCTGGTGCAGTACAAGGGCGTCGAGAAATGGCCATGAAGCCCGGCCACAGAGGATGTGACGACGACGACGCCCTTCTTGTCTCGGCTCCACAGGGCTCGGAGTGCGATGCGGCTCAGCTTGATCGGGTGGGCGAGGTTACGTCCAACGTGGCGTATCTGTCATTCTCACGGTCGTTCCAAAAGCTCGATGCAGCCTATCCGAGGTCACCCGTGTCAGTGGTTGAGTTAACCTGCCGATGATCGAACGCGCCATTGCTGTGTCATTACGTACAGACTCTCCAACGCCAGCGTTGGCGGCATACATGTCTGGCACGTCGCTGAACTGGGACTCGGCGTACGGAACCAGAGCCTCGAGGTCCTTCCAGTTTGCCACGTTGCACTTGTAAAAGGATACGTTATTGTTGCCGTGCACGAGCTGTTCCGATTCCTGGTTGAGCTTCAGATCGGCAATGATGACACGGGCCCCCGAGGACACGGCCAACTTGCAGAACGCGAGGCCAATGCCTAGTCACGGGTTAGCTTTTTGTGTTGACTGGAGGTGCTGGAGTCGGTAACGTGCCTGACGCACCGCCGGTCACGGCGACGAGTTTTCCAGCCAACGGGAAATTGCCAAACATTGTGTCTGACTGCCGAGAAAGAAGCTGTCTGCGTGAGAACACGAGTTTGCTGCTGGCACCGTGATCTCACAGATTTGTTGATCTGATAGCCGTGTGCTTCTTTTCAACAGACGACAGTTTGCGAGGCTGGCATGGAAAACCCCCGCATTCATCTGCGCGTGGACGCGCATCCGGCGTTGGCGGCTGCGGAACATGGCATAGTCGGCATCCAGCGACGACTAAAAGATGGAATTAGTGCGTTGTGGGGCTGCGGAAGCATATCCGATACCGTGTCCTAGCTCTGCCTCTCCACATCCGCCTCGCAGCTGACAAGCCAGATGCGCGGAGAACACGGGGAATCTGGGGAAGCCGGGGAAACTGCCCGTCGTCGACGCTGAGCGCGTTAAAAAGGACAATAAAACGACGGGATTCAGCCCCGAGGATATCAACACGAACAACGACACACTTCAGCACCCAATTCACTCAATCTTCCTCTGGAACGAGTAGAGACACCGCAGACACGCCATCTTTCCGGCACCGACAATGACGCTCGCCCAGCCCAGAGACATTGAGCCCAGACGGTGGCTGGCGGCTTCTACTTTGGAGAGTCGCCCCGCTACCGCAACGGCCTCTTGTATTTCAGCGACATGACGGGCCGCAAGATCCACACCGTCGACCCCAAGACGGGCGACAAGACCGTGCTCGTGGAAGTGGAGGACCAGCCGAATGGCATGTGCTTTGCCGCGGACGGGGCCCTCATCTACTCGTCCATGTTTGACACCAAGCTGTACCGCTACAAGGACGGGGCGTCACGTTGTATGCGGACATGGCGGGCACCATGACGGGATACTGCGGCGACATGGTCATCGGCAGCAAGGGGCGTGTGTCTCTGGACGACACGGGCGCCCGCGTTCTCCATGGCCAGGACCCCGGCCCCGGCCGTCTTCTCCGCATCGACCCCGACGGTGCCGTCTCCTCGGTCGAGGAGGGCATCATCTTCCCCAACGCGCTGTGCATCAGCCCCGACGGCAAGACGCTGTACAATGCCGAGACGTTTGGCTACGGCCTGCACAAATTTGATCTGGGCGACGACGGGTCGCTCAGCAACAAACAAAAGGTGTGGGCTGCTGCCTCGATTGCCGGCGGGGCGACGGCAAGTTTGTCGACATCGACGGCGGATGCATGGACGCCGAGGGGGCATCTGGTTGAGCCTCCTGGCGCTGGAGCAGTTTGCCCGGCTCGACTTGAAGACGGGCACCATCACGCACCGCGTCAAGGTTGAGGGGCACGCCACGGCGTGCACTCTTGGAGGCGACGACGGCAAGACGCTGTACATGCTGACCAACTGGGTTCCCGAGGGAGAGGACCTGTTCACGGCCATGGTGGCGCTCAAGACGCGTTGCACCGTGTCAGCCGCTCGGGTGGATATTGCGCATGGCGATGCGCAGCCTTGATGGCTTGTGTATTGCATTTCTTGTCCTTCTGACGAATGAAAATGTATCGCCTGGAGAGGTAATCATACGCATGGAGGATGTGTGATTCGAAGCTGGCTGGGCTACTGCATAGAATACATTACCCGCCCACTGCATCTTTTCTCACGACCCCTGGATATGGCCAATTCTATACAGCATGTGACAAAACACCACATTTCCAATATATACTCAAACCCTCGTTTTTATCCCGTCTACCTCTCATGAAATCTCAAGCATCCCCCGCGTAGCTTGGTATGGTGATCGTCTTCAGCTGCGTAAACTCGGCAAAGCCTGCACGTGAACGTGGAAAAGTCAGCATACAACATGAAAGAAAGACTGCGTCGCAGCTCGGTGTTCATGTAGTTGTACGTACCCCAAGGGACACCAAAGCGGCCCCATCCGCTGGCCTTTGACCCGCCATGTGGTGCATGGGCTTCGTCGTGGATGGTGGTGGAGTTGATATGCACCGCGCCGCTGTTGAGGAGTCTGGCAATGTGCAGTGCCTTGCCGTGTGCGTGTGAAGATGCTTGCAGAGAGGCCGTATTCCGAGTCATTCGCCATCTGGATAGCCTCCTCGACCGTTCTGAAGCCGACGAGCACTGCGACGGGACCAAACGTCTCGGTCCGCCATATATCCATGTCCCGTGTGACGTTGGTCAGTATCTGTGGCGCCAGACTTGATCCGTTCTGCAGCGAGGTCGTACTCCCGCGAGCAGTAGCGTGGCGCCCTGAGCTACGGCGTCTGTGACGAGGGTGGCAACCTTGCTGGTGTTTGCAACGGATGCGCCGCCGGAGTGAGACGTGGCTTGCCGGACAATGGTTGCCAGTTTCGCCGAAAACTCGTCCATGACGGTCTCGCCCACAATGATCCGCTCCGTCGACATGCATATCTGGCCATGCTGCACCCGTGTCAGTTTGATTGTTGGAGCCTTTTGGAGCCCATTGAGAGTCCTTGTAGGGTATGAAAACGTACGTGTGCAAACGCACCAAACGCCGCGGCTTGTGCAGCCTTGTCCAGGTCTGCGTCGGCAAGCACAGCCTGGCAACACTTTCCGCCCAGTTCCAAGAGCACCGGCTTGCCGTACTGCGCCGCCTTGGCAGCCACAATTCGCCCGACCGCGGTGCTGCCCGTGAAGTTGACCTTGCGGACGCGGTCATCCGAAACAAGGGCGTCCACAATGACGGCGGCGTCCTGCCGGCTGTGCTGCACGATATTGAGGACACCGGGCGGGAAGCCGGCGTCTCTGAAAAGCTCGCCGAAGAAATGGTGGACCAGCGGCGACATCTCGGACGCTTTCAGGATGACGGTGTTGCCGCAAGCGATGGGTGTCCGCGACAGCGCGCATGGCCAGCAGGAGAGCCGCATTCCAGGGCGCAATAGCCAGCTGCACACCGATTGGTTCTTTGACTGTCATGATCAGGCCGCCGCGGTCGAGCTTGCTCGGCTGAACGGTGCTCGTGGTGGCTTCAAGGACATGGCTGGCCAGTTCCTGCAGCTGATCAATGGCGACGCCGATGTTGAGGTCTTTGATAAACGCATCCACTGGCGTCTCGACCTAGACGGCACTGGTGTGCAACATGGCTGTACCCAAAGAATGAAGCGCTCTTCAACGTGCTCATTTCTCTTTCTCACCTCGAGGATGGCCCTGACGGCATCGCTCCGCTCGGAAAGCAGCCGAGCCGCGTTCAACAGCAGGTCGCGTCTCTCCCGGGGGTAGTCTTTCGCCAGCTCACAAACGCCCGGTGGCTGCTCTCGATGGCCTGGCTGACAATGTCGGCCGTAGCTCCACAGGCGCTGGTCGCATTGCCGTTTCCGCTGTTGACCACGGGAAACTTCAAACTCGACCTGACCGGCTGGTTGTCGATCCACAACGGGACGGGATTATTGGGAACGTCGACAGCCATGACGGGTGGAATGAAATGGCACGACAGAGCACTAGTGCAGTAATATTCAATAATATTTTAGTCACTTTGCTGAAAAGCAGGCACGTGTGGTCCTTTATTTTCTTCATGGCTGCAGACCGGCGGACTACTTCCGGGTCTGGCGGGTTCAGGTCCTGGACGGCGGGAGCATGTTCCGCCCCAGCAACATGCCTCTGATTCCGCATTTGCCAGTCGGTGCTCAGATACGGATGGAGGTTCAGTCACTTATGCATTGCAGGAAGCGTCAAAGTCTGGAAAATCAGAATAGTCTCATGGCAAGAAGTAAGCACCGTAAATTTGCGCACAAAATATTATCATTCTCTTCTACCGCAGACTATCTATTTTTGTTCAAACGACCATGGCCTTTCTGAGCCCACCTAGCTGCTGTTTTCCCCCATTTCCTTTCATACACACGCTTACACAAACTCGAGGTCTCGAGTAATGCTTCCGTAGGCCGCTCGCATCCGATCAATGGCATAGATTGACCGCCCTCTCCATGGCCCAACGTCCCCGCATCTGGGAATCTGACTTTGGGCTTCCCTGACGTAGGCCGCGTCGACGTTCCAGACCGACTGTCTCTGCATGTGCGACCCGCGAGGCACGCGTGGGACAACGGTGCGAAAGCCGTTCTTCGCCATGTGGTGAATGATTCGGCACAGCAGCAGGGCCGACGCCTCTGTAAACGCGTCCACGACGCGTTTACGTAGCCCATCATGAAGCCGAGATTGGGAACATCCTGCAGCAGCGTGGTCCGCCATGTGAACCGATCTGCCAGGTCAATGGGCTCGCCATCGAGCGAGAACCGGATACGGCCGCCAATCTTGAGGTTCAGGTCGGTTGCCGTCACGACAATATCCGCGTCAATCTCCTGCCCGGACGTGAGCACGATCTGTGTCGCCGTCGTCGTTTTGATGCGGCCCGTCGCCACGCTGGCCTTGCCCCGGCGCATTGCTTCGAAGAAGTCGCCATCCGGCGTGAAGCAGACGCGCTGGTCCCAGGGCTGATACAGCGGCGTGAAATGCGGATCCAGGGGATGTTGGGCGGGAGCTGCTTCGCGACCGCGCTCTGCAGGGACCGCCGGGCCTGCGTGGGAAACGCGCGGCAACAGTGGTAGCTGACGTTGATCATGACCATGAAGAACATTCGGTCGACCCAGTACGACCACGAACGGGGCAGGACCTTGTGGTACCACGAGTTGCCCAGCGTGTTGTCAATGGTCATAATGTACGTCGGGCTGCGCTGCAGCATCGTGACATGGCGGGCCTTGATGGCCAGGCTTGGAAGCAGCGTGATTGCTGTGGCGCCGCTGCCAATGACGACGATGCGCTTGCCGGCATAGTCGAGGTCCTCTGGCCAGAACTGCGGGTGCACAATGGTGCCTTTGAAGTTCTCGTAGAGCCCGGGAATCTGCGGGCTGAGGGGCTCTTCGTAGTCGTAGTAGCCGCTGCCCAGGACGACGAAGCGGGCTTCAAGCGACACTGTCCGGCCCGGAGCCTGCACCACGAGCTGCCACCGCTGCGACTGGGACGACCAGCTGGCGGACACAACACGGTGCTCAAACAGGATGTGGCGGTCGATGCCCTCGAGTGCAGCCGACTGCCGTAGATAGTTGGCAATGGATGCGCCGCCGGCCACGCATTGGGACTCGCGCCAGGGATTCCATGCAAAGGCAAACGTCGGCAAGTCGGTGTCGGAACGGATTGCCCGGGTACCGAAACAGATCCCATGTGCCGCCAATAGCAGAGCGTCCCTCGAGGATGGCATAGCGAAGATGCGGGAGGCTCTTTTGCACGTGGTGCGCTGTGTTGATGCCGGAGATGCCCGCACCGACGATGAGGATGTCAAATGTGTCGACTCCCGTCTGGCCGTCGTCGTGGCCGTTTTCCATTTTCTGAGACATGGTGGGGATCTGGAGACGAGCACTTGGTGTTCCTTACGGTCGGAGTCGGTGGTATTGTCTCTGTGTACGAAAACGGTATATCGACCGGCTTTATGTCACGACACGGACACCAACGTGGTTGTGCATTCTGTATTTTTGCAACCTCTTCTCACACTCCACCACTTGTTTCGTTTGTGTTCCAATTGCGGAACTCGAGCGAGTCGCATAAAGCGCATATATATCCGCCATTCACCCACAGTTGTCGTCGAGGAATTGCGGAAGAATTGCGGTGCGGATAAGCATCCGAGCACAGCTATTTCTGCCACACGGCTATCCCCACCGAATCGTGAGTGGTCAGACAGTTCTCTCTACCCTTCTGGGGGTATTCCGGGGCCCGTCCAAAGGGAATCTGAGAATCTGGGGTTGTAGACAATGGCTACCGGTGCATGCCATTGGCTATTTATATACACTTGCAAACGCCAACAACAAGGGAATATGGAAAACTTGTCAAGAATCAAAACGCCCTCAGCAACACAATCCAAACATTCACAGCATAGCAAAGCTCCCCTGTCTGCATCACCATGTCTCTTAACCGTGTTGACGTGCATCACCACTTCGTGCCGAACTTTTACAAAGATGTGTCAGTTGGTCGCCGCCTTTTGTAGCATTCTAGCATTTGGGCATTTTCCCGTCAAAGTAAACTATGTACTGACACCACACAGCCGTGATTACTTCAGGCGGTGATCCGTCTGGCTGGCAGGTCCCGGCTTGGGACTTGAAGATTGATGCCGCTGGTGAAACAAGAAGTTCCAGATCGGCCAAGACCATTCTTTCGCTGACGGCCCCTGGCGCCTGCATCCTCAAAAGACCCCCAGGCTGCGGCCTGATCTGGCCCGCAAGACCAACGAGCTGGCCGCGCAGATCCGTGACGAAAAGCCCAAGGAGTACGGCTTCTTTGCCGCGCTGCCCAACATCCTTGACACGGAGCTGGCCCTCAAGGAGATCGCGTACGCGTACGACGTGCTCAAGGCGACGGCGTGACGCTCTTACGACGCTACGGAGCCGGCAACGCCTATCTGGGCCACCCCGACCTTGAAGGCCGGTCTGGGCCGAGCTCAACCGCCGCTCGCCGTCATCCTCGTCCATCCCACGCACCCCATCGACATCAGCCAGGTCAGCGGGATACCCCTTTGAGACGACGCAGACTGCGCTGGACATGATCTACAACAAGACGGTCAAGAACAACCCCAACTGCAAGATCATTCTCTCCCATGCCGGCGGCACGCTGCCATACCTCATTGGCCGGCCGACCCAGCATCTTCTGCAAGACGGACGCGGAGGTCCAGGAGTTTGAGCAGCAGGCGCAGCGCGATCTTTACTACGACGTGGCGGTGGCGGGAACAGAGAATGTCCTAAAGATCTTGGAAACGTTTGCCAAGCCGACCACATCCTCTACGGCAGCGACACGCCGTATGCCCGCGATGGCATCATTGACTTCCACACGTCGCGGTTTGACAAGTTTGAGTTTGCGGACCCCACGCTGCGGGACGCCATCAACAGGGGCAATGCGCTGAAGCTTGTGGCCCCGGCTGAACACTAGATAGCAAGCGGCGGAGGACGTCGCACGGTTCACTTCAAGCATGAGTCTGTCATGCGCCTCGCGCTCACCGAACAAGCCTCCACTTGATGGAGAGACGGAAGAGAAGCAGGGGCTATATTTTTAATAACTATAAAAGGAATGAAAACGTGCTTTCATTTACAGTGGATTTCCGTGTTTTCCGTATACTTTACTTTCACGTTTATTTTATATTCTTTTAGTTCTTTTTTTGCCGTCCTTCTTGTATATAATTTTGATTACCGATATTCGTGTTACACAAAAAGGAAACCACAATTAAACTTCTCTTCTTCAGTTTTATTGATAAAATTACAACCATTTCGTTTGTTTATAAAATCCAATAACATAACTATATCTCCTTTTTCTGTTTCGATGAAAAGGCAGCACTTCAACGTTGGACAGCAGTTTCGCGCCAGGCTCGACACTGCCACTGACTAAACTACGGAGCGGCTGCGTTTACGTTTAACCCCGGAGATTGTTCCCGGATCTGCGAGAAACGGGGCCAGTGCAAGCTGCACAGCGGGACCAGACCCGGCAGCCGGGGCGTCACCCATTGCCACGCTGGAAGGCTGCTTTGGCATAAAGTGAATTCTCGTTGCATGTGCTGCAGGAGCTAGCTTCTAAAGAAAAGAACAAAAGAAAAAAAGGAAAAAAGAAAGAAAAAACACAACCTCACAAATGATGGCCTCTTCTCAAAGCCTACAGACAAAAGCGTTTGTGGTCGACCATGTTGGGGCCCTTTTACGCTGAAAAATGTTATTCTGGACGGCATCCGCGGGGATGAGATCTTGGTAGAGATGCTCTACACAGGATTGTGCCACACCGTTTGTGCCTCCCCAAACGCACACCCGACGCCACAGCCACAATGCAACAACTGACATCTTGCGCAGGACATTGTGGTCAAGGACGTTGGCATGCCCGTGGGCGGATTTCCGGTCGTGCTGGGCCACGAAGGGCTCGGCATTGTCAGGCAGGTGGGAACTGACGTCGTCGACAAGTCATTGCGGCTGGGGGACACGGTGATCCTCTCATTTCATTCCTGTCGGCGATGCACGTCGTGCCGGGAAGGGCGATACGGTGGGTGCCCGCACATGACAGAGACGAATTTCATCAACACTGCACGCCAGACCAACACGTCCCCCATCTCCCTCCTTGATGGACAGGCTGTGCACGGTCAGTTCTTTGGCCAGTCGTCGCTGAGCAGGCTTGCGGTTGCGACAGAAAAGTCCGTGGTGAAGATTGACGCGCGGCCAGAGGACCTTGCCTACCTCGCGCCGTTGGCCTGCGGCTATTTGACGGGGGCCAGCACGGTGCTGAATGTGCTCGCGCCGAGGCGAACAGAATGCATTGCTGTTCTCGGCATGGGCGCCGTGGGACTGGCGGCAGTAATGGCCGCCAAGAGTCTCGGTGTAGAACACATCCTCGCGGTGGATATTGTCGACGCCAAGCTCGCCACAGCCACCGAGGTCGGTGCCAGCTACGCCATCAACCCGCGTGCCTTTGCAAATCTCAACGACGGGATCCGGAGTGTGTTTCCCAGCGGCGAAGACAAGATTGTGGATGCAACGGGCATCATTGCCGTGCTCAACGACGCAGCCCGGGCACTGGCCACGGAGGACGCTCGCGTTGGTCGGCGTGCCGCCGCCAAACGCGCAGCTGCAGGTGGACGCGTTGGATCTGCTGCTGTCGTGCAAGAAGATTGTCGGCGTGATCGAGGGCCTATGCAGCCCGCAAGAGGTATGCCTTGTACGAAGCCAACGGGCTGTGTCCAACTGCACATCACTCTGCACATCACTCTGCACTTCGCCTGCATATCAAAGCTAACCGCCGTGCTGCCCACAGACCATTCCTCGACAGGTGAAACTCTACTACGAAGGGAAATTTCCAGTCCATAAGCTGGCGACGCTGTACGCTGTCGAAGAGATGGAAAAAGCCATTGAGGACTTTAAGAACGGCAAGGTGAGTTCTTCCTGATCGTCGCCCAGAACTACGAAATGGGCTGCTTGCTGACAAAAGACCTTCCAGGTGATCAAGCCAATTTTTGTCGTGGGGCTCAGTCGACCAGTCGTGACGGGGAAGTAGATGGAGACAATACGAGAACATCGGTACACCGAGACGGGAGAGACTAGAGAGAGCAGAGACGAGAAACTTTTCAACCAGGGAATGGAACAATCGCGTGAACTCGGATTCTGATTTCAAAAACACGTAAATTTTGTGCCTTTGCGGATGTGCTTCCGCCCGCTCTCCACACCAACTAACTTATTCTCGGCAAGTCTGACCAAGTCAGGTCACAAGGCCTTGGCACTTTGTGTTGATAAAAAGCTGGGGTCCTGGGGAAGTGGAGACGAGGAAAACAAAACAGACGCTATTTGGACTACTGGAAACTAGAAAATAGAAAACCCCCACAGGCAACGGCAGGGACTGCAGGGCGATGTGTAGTGAGAGTAGGGAGCTGTGATGGTGAGAAGGAGTAATAATTGGTGTAATACAGTATATGTAAGCGGCCTCTCCTGAGTCCTCTCCCGAGTTCTTCACCGTGAAATGCAAGCTTTCCGCCTGGTTTTCCACCGCATGACACGGAACAGGCGACGCACCGGAGTGGCCTTGACCCTCAACCAGAACGCATCGCCATCGCTGCCCGATGACAATGATGAGCCCGACCGGATGGGCCGGAAGCGGCGCCGCACAGTCCAGGCATGCGAGGAATGCCGTGATCGAAAAGCGCAAGTGCGATGGCGTGCGGCCCGTGTGCAGCTCCTGCTCGAGGAGACCCGGGCGCTGCGTCTGGAACGACCACCGCATGACACGGAACAGGCGACGCACCGGAGTATTTTTGATCCCTGCACAATGCGCTCCGGATGCGCTCGCGTGTTTCGACGCTGACCATGCACCCGCATTGCCAGATACGTGGAGGGCCTGCGGTCCCGCATCCGCGAGCTGGAAGCGAGGGACCATGCGGCCACAGGAGCACAGCAGCGAGGCCAGCTGGCTTCCGGAGTCACCGTCGGAACAGAATCAACGGCCGCATCGCCAGTCATGCCAACCAGGCCCTGGCCGAAGGAAACCGCCCAGCACCCTCTCCACCGGCTCCGGGTCCGCCAGTTGCATCCCTCTTGTCCCCCTCGCCATCGCAGGCGTCACTCGTCCCTCATCTTGTGGAAGCCGCTGCAACTCAGCAGCCAGCTCTGGCGCAGTCCACCATCCCACTACCGCAAGTGGGCATCTCGACGGCGCCGAAGCTGACTCGGACACGGACCCCTCGGACGACGACGACAGCACGATTGCCGTAGGGTCTTCCCGCTATGTCGACGGCCTTGATGCCATGGGTGTGGTCCATTCTGCCGCCGATGGTGCGCCTGGTCGTCGTCGCAGGCCGTCAGAGTATTTCGGGCCCTCCAGCACGGTGAGCCTCCTCGGCGATGCCTTTAGCGCCATCAACGCCATGCACAAGAAAGCGCCCTGGCACGGATCATCGCCGTCGGGCAGCTGGGGGGTTGCTGCGGGCGACTGTGGTCCACTGGAAGGACGCGTCGACAAACAGCTCACGCCAAGCCCGTCCCGTGACGGCAGCAACGAGGCCAAAGCCAGAGCCGTTTCCTCGGGCCTTGGCTACACCGTCCCAACGAGGCCGGAAGCAGACCAGCTCGTCGATGGCTACCGGACCTGGGTCCATTCCCTCTACCCATACGTACACATGCCGTCTTTCCTTGCGCGCTACAGAGCGGTGTGGGAGTCGACAACGTCGGCAAAAGGGCGCCAGACGGATCGTCCAAGCACCCCGGCGTCGACCAACTACTACGAAGGGATGAGCGAGAAACTGTTCCACTGCATGCTGAACCTCGTTTTTTGCCATGGGGCGCTCTTCAGTCCGTCTGTCGCGTTCCAGGATCGAAGCAGTGTCAGTGGGACTTTTTTTGCGCGCGGCAAAGCACTCGTCGACCTGGACGAGCTGGCCTGCGGGAGCCCGGCTCTCGTCCAGGTGCTCCTGCTCATGGGCCAGTATCTGCAGAGCACCGACGCCGCCAGCAGTTGCTGGAATATTGTCGGGCTTACCATTCACGTGTGCCAGGGCATCGGACTGCATCAGGAGCCAGAATGCTGCCGGGGCGACGTCTGCACCGGTGGCCACCACAGCCAACTGGAGAGGGAGATGCGCCGACGGACGTGGATGTGCTCTGTTATTTTAGACGCGTGAGTTGCAGGCACTGAACCAGACCTGGTAGACGTGATTTCATTCTAACGCCCGATGCTCGTCCTGCTCCTGCTTTCACAGTGTTCTGTCATTGGCGTATGGGCGCCCGATGATGCTTCATCCCACCATGACGGTCAACCGGCTGTGGCTCCCCAGGCCATTGATGACGAGTACCTCACCGGCACGGGTTGAAGCTCCAGGAGAGCAGCCGGCCCGCAAGATCACTATCACGGGCTGCTACATCGAGTCATCCGGCTGCAGGACATTATTGGCCAGTTCCTGGCACCGATCAACCATTTCACGGATATCAAAAAACGCCACAGCCCCAATGCATCTGGGTCTGGTAATAGGGCCTTGACTGGTATGAAAAGGGGGACCTGGACCTGAAAACAGTCCTGGGAGATCGACAAGCTCCTCGACACGTGCGACGCAACCTCCCCATTAACACCTGCAGGTCGAAACGTACAAGAACGGGCATGCAGCCGTTACTGGAACAGGACCCGGAAAGGCTGCAACTGTTAGAGCGGCAAGCCAATGTGCTCACAGCCTAGTAAGCGGAAAGCTAACAGGGAACAGAGCCAGAAGAATAGGCCCAAGGTTGACACTGGCAGATATCTACACGCTCGCCTCAGCCTTTTGCGGCCTGCCCTGTCCTGTTTCTGTGCCGGGCACCACACGATGAAGCAGGATCGGGATACGACTCTAGAAGCAGCAGCATGGGCCGTGAGATGGTCATCAAGGCAGCCAACATGTGTCTCGCGACGACCGAGGCCCTGGTCGACCTCATGGCCAGCAGTCCAGATCCCCAGGCCGCTCGACTGCCCGCGCCATGGTACAATGTTTTTTGTGAGTCCATGCGTCTGCCAATGTGACGACGGCCTGATATGTAAGCTGACCGGTCGTGTAGATATCCACAGCTGTGCCATCGTGCTCCTCCTCGGCTATCTCTGTGCGCCGTTGTACATCACCAGCATGGACAGGAACTCGCCGGCCGATGCGTATAGCCGGTGCGTTGTATTTCTTCGTGCGTATCGTCCCATCTCTGGCTCCGCACGACGCTGCAGCAAGGTCCTCGCCGTCATCCAGCAGCAGGTCTTTGGCCAGCCCGACGTATGTATGCCCTCGCTGCCTTTGACGCACCTTTGTGCGTCACCCTGTTTCCGTCGGTCGTGGGACAAAGACTAACCTAGATTCGTTTCTGTCAAGGTGTTGCAAGCCAAAATGGCAACGAAACCCAAACAACAGCAACAACACCGCCGACTGGCTGTCTGAATTTCATGCCCGTCGAACCCATCGACCTCCAAACGATGATTCCTCTGAATGACCCAGATGCAGCCACTGGACATGCTCGCTCCGGGCGTGGCCGCGAGAGACGCGCCGTATCTGTCCGACATGGGCTGGATCGGCGACGCCACGACATGGCTTAGCTGTCCCTGATGCCCTCCCGGGGCGGGCCAGACTAATCACTTGGTATGTCGAAACTAGCTGCGAACCAAAGGACACCAAAGGAAAGAAAATAAGTGCACTAGAATTCCCATGGTGTTTTAATGGTAGAATGCAGAATACTCGAATGGCTTTTAAAATTGTGTTTACCCTTCTAAAACTCTGCTGCATCATACGCCCAATACCGTCCACTCTATGATGTCGGTATCTGCACATTCTCCAACGCTGCGTAGAGGGCCTGCCTCGACACGGACCCAGAGCTCGGCCGCCTTGGGGTCAACAAAAGGAAGAATCTGAGATCCACAATGCCGGCTGCCGCCTTTTTCGCGGTCACACCACCAGAAAACGATTGGACAAGCCCGACCAGTGGCCCGTGGCGTCGGACCGGCCGGTGATTCCTGGCGATATCATAAAGCCGATCCCCAGCCCTGCGGCTTGTCTGCCGGCAGAGCGGATACAGCTCCGGCGTTTCATACACGAGCTCGGGCTTCACGGCAGGAAGCGCCTGTCGTGCAAAATTGGGCTGGTCCGGCAGCTTGTTGGCAAACATGTCCGAGATGCTATCGGCGGACAGTATGCGTTGGCCCGTCTCCGCCACGACGCCGTCGTTGAGCAGAACCCGGAGAATTTCTGTCGGTGTTGATTAGTACATGGCCATCCGTTAGGACGCGGACGTAGTGCAGACATACTGAAAACTCTCTCACACTGCCAAACACGCCCGGCGCCGCCGCTGTGGAAGAAACCTCCGGCCGGATGCGGTCAGAGGTGCTTGCAGCGGATAGGTCACCTGCACCAGCTCCCCGTTCTCGTTGCGCTGCCACATGCCCGTGCTGCGCGCAGCCATACCGGCCGAGGGAACCATGGTGAGATTCTGAATTTCCAGGGGATCGAAGATGTGGCGAGTCATGTAGCATTCAACGGACAACCCAGATGCTCGTTCGACAAAAGAATCCCCGCCCAGTCTAAGCTATCTATACGTTCTGTGGTCAGCGTTCTCTGCTCGGTCAGGCGGTGGCGTATCGGGGCTCATCACGTACACCGTAATGGAATGCGTTTTCCTGCTGGTCGATCAAAGGGCTGCCAAAAAAGTCCGACATGCTCCCTGAAAACTCGTTAAGTTCTCAGGGAAAAATGTTTCCAGAGACTTGTTCCAAGAACGAGTACCCCGAAGCCAGCTATAAAAATTAAAAAAACTGTCAGAGCGGGGGCAGAGAAGTCAGGCAAAGATCTAGGTCAACTTTACCAGTGTGCATCAGCGGCATCCGCAATGTAATGCGCGGCGTCTTTTTATCGACCAGCGTGCCACTCCGCTTGCAATATCCGGATGTGTTGAGCTCCGGACTCAGTTGCTCTACAACACCTGCGTCGTCCAGGTCAAGCAGTTTCTTTTCCACAAGCTGCATGCAGGCCACCGTGGTGACGAGTTTTCGCTGCACGACGCCAGCCAATAAATATCGTCCCCGTGGCCTTTGGTGCCGTCTGGCGATATGGAAATACTCGAGCAGGTTCGCCGTGTAACCGGCGGCTATCTCCCATCAAGACTGCAGCCGCAACATGGCAGGCCCAGCCTGGTGTCTGAACATGCCTCGTCGATAAGGGCATAAAGCCCGTTTCTATCGCTAGACGACAGTGGTGATGGGTCCATGGTGCAGCTGTGGGCGGTGGGTTTGCGGATTTGGCCAATTTAGTTCGTGCTGTAGACTTGAGTGTGGCTCTTTCTCTCTTGTAGGTGTCCGCAAGAATTATAATATTTGCTGTAATACCGGATGACATTCCGCAGTAGTGTCGGAGTTTCGTTGCTCGTCTCCACCTGCGGAAGACTCCGTACAACTGCCCAGATTTATGTCAGGTTCGCGGATGGTTGCTTTGGGCGGTTCAGTTGATGGAAAACTAAGAACGGAAGTCCAACTAAGAAATAACACATTTTAGGGATCTGATCCTTCTCCTCTCTTAATCTACTAATAGTCTGGCCTCCCCCCTTCCTTTGGAAGTAGGAGGCTAGACTTAGTCTTGTTCCAACCTACGCCTACGTTCACTTCCACATTTGTGACCTTGTTACTCTATTCCTAACGAACCCTTGGGCTTACTACCGTGAGCCCTTACAAGCGCTTTAAAGCCGGGAGGCGGCGCGATGTGCCCAAGGGGCGACGGCGGGCATGTCGTGGGTAGTTAGCAAGGAGGGCGGGGTGCTTTGCGTGCGTAGGTGGTTTATAGTTAAATTCCCGGTGGATAAACGGTTGTTAACAAGTCTTTTTAGAAGTCTAGGACTTTACCACTGTAGTAGAAATTTTTGTCTTTTTTTTGCCTACGAGGTTGTAAAAAAACTCGAAAAAAGAAAGCCCTCGTTAACATGTAGTGTGAAAAGGTCTCGTGTGTGAGGTGGAAGTATCAATGCACTTCATTGACGCCTTCTCCAGAAGTCTCCTCAAATAATGCGCATGGTTCATAGGCAACTTTATTGTGTACTTGAATTCCGTAGTGTCTGGCAAGAGCTTGCCGAAAGGGCTGAGCTCCGTTCTCCAGTATGAGCAGATGATCAGACCGAACGGAAAAATAGATGAGACGAGAGGGACCCCTAGTACGCATCAACGAAAAAAAAAAGATTTTTAGCTAAAGGGCTCTGTGTTTTGTTCTGTATATAGAGAGATATAGAAGAGACACTACCATGTGTTCAAAAACCAGCTCGACACCGTAATAGAGAGCCAACGTAATCATGGCGCTAGGATGAGTCCCATGCAGATAGGAGAGATCTCTCAGCAGGAGTCTAATCGGACCACGAGGACTGCAGCGTAATGTTGATGGCACCGCGGTGGTTGAGGAGACAGACTAAAATGAGAAGCCGCTGGCGCGGATCAAGAGAGAGATAGAGCTCGCTATGCTGGGGGGGGCAGGACTGCGCGACGGCGAGGGGGGCACTGGCAAGCAGCAGCTCGTCCGAGGTCGGCATGGAGGTGGAGGAGAGGCAGGTTCGATGATGGAGAGGTCATAGATAGACACCGTGAGAGCCGGACCACGTTGGCCCAGAAGAGAGGGGCGAGCCTTGAGCGCCGTGCGGAAGCGGTACTTGACCTGCGTCGGCGCGGATATAAGGATATAATAGATGGACGGCCGCGGGTGCTAGAGAGAAGAGATAAGAAACAATAAGAGACCAATCTCATAGATAGAGATAGAGACGGGTAGGTTGACATCAAAGTCTTCCTCATGGATGCAGGGGTCGGTAAGAGAGGAGTAGGATTAGATAGATAGCGTTAGCATAAGCCCCCGTTAGCGTGACCCGGTCGCATCTCGAGATCAGGAGATTGCCAAAGAAGACGTACCATCGCAAGATGACAGCGTCACCAGTGGGTGTGTGCTCGACAGCGGGCCGGCGCGCAGTGGGATCGAGTCGATTTAGGATATTGGCCGATGACGGATTGGCGACCGGGAAGGGTGAGGTACAGGGTGAGTCGCGACGATGTAAGCAGTTTGTCAAGATGGCAATAGATAGAAACCGTGCGCAAACAGGGAGTAAGAAAATCGCTTGTGCAGATAAAGATAGAGATAGATAACCATTTTCTGAACGCGGTCGAAGAGAGAGATATAGGCTGCGCGAGAGTCTTCTCATATGGCGACATTGTCATTGAAAGACGGACAGACTGCCCGTCCCGGTTAAACATGGTTGCTACGTGCTCATTGGAAGAGCTGAGAGATAGAGAAACAACTTCGAACGCTGATGAAGCTGAATACAGAGCCAACCAGTGACGGGTCGTATGTCGTACGCGAGACGGGGGTCGGGCAGGACTCTCAGAACTGGTCATGTTCAACCGCGAAGTGTCTGGTGTGCACTGCACAATGGACCAGGAGCGGTGCCTGTACCTGGAAAGAAGATATTCGCTTCGTCTCCCTGGAGGGAATTCCACGGGTCGGGACTCGCAGGCTATGTGGGGCTGTGACCGTGCTCGACAACCCTCGAAGAGATCCTGTCGAACATGTCAAATTTCGTCGAGCTTGAAACATACTCTCCCCTCAGAAATGTCGCGGGCGGCGCAGATCGGCGGTCTCGCCAAGAGAATTCGGTAGCTGGGCATTTTCCTGCAGGAGGTCTCATAGATGCCGGTCGTCCGCTGCTCCATCCACTTAATCAACAGTCGTTAAATCACATTCTGAAGAGAGGACCAGGGGGGGTTGTCAAGGTTGTATTCAGACCAAGATAAACCGGCCCTTCACGGACAGCCCGGAGAACGAGTCGAAGCTAGGACCGCGCCGGATCAGACGTCACACGGAATCCTCTTGTTGCAGCGAACCTTGCGCCTGGAGCAGTCGCTGCAGGACGTGGCGCTCGCTGCGTATTGCGAAGTCCCTGATCCATGGTGTACTAAACTGCTATGGCTTTGCATTGGTAGCAGGAAGAGGCGAGTGAAGGTGACTGAGCGTAGCGTCATTATAGAGATACAGGCTGCGAGGTTGCAAAAGGACACTATCGATCGGCGTTCCACGGTGTCCTCCCACCAAGGTCGTTTCGTTCTGCCGGTTCTCACCGCCTGTCGCCTCAAAGGAAAACATAAAGCAGCGTAGAGCTGAGAATCTAATAGACTACGAGTAGTGCGTATATTGTGCGTGTGGGACAGGAGTATGGCGAAGAAGGATGCAAACTGGTTGGCTAAAAGTCATCCGAGGAAGGAGATGGGAAAATGAGATGCGTGTGGTACACCTGACCGGTGTAATTGTATCCAAACAGATAAAACAAGGTGGTGAATTGTAATGCAGTTGTGCCTTACCGTGGTCTTGTACGACTTCCCCGCTATAGGAGGCTATACAAATTTATACAATGGGCATGTCTTTATTTGTAATCCGGTGCACCAAAATTGGGTGCCGCAAGAGCCTCGTGTATGGACGGGCCAAGCGTTACACCCTATCTTTCTGGTGGGACTGTTCCAGCGGGCTTGCAGGGCTTGCAGCTTAGACCAGGCCTTGTAACGAGGGTCTCGTCCGGCGGCCATCCGGCCGAAGTGACAATAAACTAGACTTTTGCGGCCCGCGGACAGATAAAAAACAATTGGAGTTCGTTATTGGGTTTGGCACGCTCTCAAGTCGAAGCAGCCATTGTATTCAGAGATCCCCAGATGCCATGCTCTATCTAAGCTTGTTAACAGTGGAAATGCACAGAGGAGCGAAGAGACTTACATCATATTCACACCATCAGTTAGTGGTAAAGGGTCGAGGCCTTGGATCCACCTCCAGCACACGCGACATGTTATTTAAGAGATCTTATGGAGTCTAATAAAGAAAGATGAACGAGACGCCGATGCCTTGGACTTCAGAGAGCCCATTCTGGACGCTGGCCCTGTTAACGGAACAGGGTGCTTGACACAAGCACGGTCGGTGGATGTCCGATAAAGTCCTCTGTTGTCCATCCACTTTTCCGGCGACGAAGGCGTTCTTTGGCGGAAACATGAACGTGAAAGGACAGAAAGAAGATGAACGAGACGCCGATGCCAATAATGCAGGAGGGAAGTAACAAAAATTGCAGGTGGGTGACGAGGTGGGCACCGAGACGCCCATCTGCGCCGAGGAAGCCGTGAGAATTGGGGGCGCCACGCCAAGGATGTAGGCGGCAAAAGCCGCCATCTGTTTGACGCCCCGCCAGAAGTAGTACGGGCCGCTGGGGTCGGTCGCTGAAGAGAGCCTCCATGTCGAGGTGGCCGCGGCGCGATGACATAGTACATGGGCGAGCTGCACGCCGATAATGGCCGACAGAAACGTAGAGAAGCCCTGATGAAGGAGATAAAGATGGCCGCGCTACGAGGAGGTACCACGGCTGGAGAATCCAAGCAGAGACTGCGGGAGGTCAGTATATCTTCTATGGTTGTCCGGCAACGCTTTGTGCTTCTCTTCGTATGCATACCGAGAACCAGGAAGAAAGAGCGGCGAAGGTTGATATATCGCGGAAAAAGACCCATCATGTCGAATGCACACTAAAAGTTGAAAAATGGGTCAGCGGAGAAGATTCTGGTTGAACACTACGAGCTCAGCTTCACTTACGGGAGGTTATTTTCCAAAGCGATGACACGATTTGCGAGAGCAGCAAACCGAGGGAGATAAAGAACATGGCGGCTCGCCTCCGGGCGTATAATTTTTGTTCCAAGAACATCTTGAGAAATGTACCAGGGTTCCATTGAGCCTTGCATCAGGTTGGTCAGCAGCCTTCGGTGGAAAAAGGTGGAGATGCACGTGTGCTGGGAGCAACTAACCTCGCCGAATAGCGGCACGGAGCTGCCGAGGATGATAAAGCCAACAATTGTGTTGACCAGGTTCGCGATGGGGAACGTGATGAGGTGCCCCAACAGCGGATCCCGAGGTTTGGTCGCATAGCGCGAGAAGTCGGCGGCGTTGGAAATGTACGACGAGCTCTGGTTCAAGAAGTAAAAAACAAACTGGACCATTGTCAGGCGTACTCGGAACCCGTAACGGATGCGGGATAGGAGAGGATGGGACCCGCTCCGCCCGTCTGGTGCAGAACCCAACCCAGCAGGCCGAAAGTGGGCGCCAGTAGATAACAATCTTCATGTAGACAAATATAGCGCCACCGGGAATGGGAACTGCGGAGAACAAACACAAGACAATCCTGGAGCTCGAAGAAAGAAGATTAGAATATGTTTTCGTAACTCTAAGCATTGATGCCCACAGAAAATCAAGGCCGAATCTGGGGCAGTGTACCAGAAAGATAGAGGAAGGAAATCATGTCTCCTGATGTGAGAATCGAATCTACTCCCATGTGGTTGGGAATCTTCTCCCGTTAGGAGAAATGCAGGTAAACATGACACTGAATGCGAAAAAATTAGCTGAGCACGTCGCGAAACAGATCAACGGGAAGTTCGTCAGGAGTGCGGTATCCTGAGAAGCTGGCGGCTTGTTGCGACGCCGATGGCGGCAAAGGCGAGGGTGACGAGAAGCCGGCAGAAGATGGGCCAGTAGGCGCCGTAGACGCCAAAGCAGGAGCGGCAGAAGACGGGGTAGGGAATGCGATAGACGGCGCCGGCACGGCTGTTGACGGCCAGGCCGATGCTGGACAGGATCATTCCGCGAACATGGCAAAGACGCCGACCAGACACCCAGGCCGACGTCAGCGGCGTGGCGATCCAGGCGCCCGCGGCCGAGATAGCGCCCATCAGAAACACGCCGTACGCCGCCGTCCCCCACTGGCGGTCACGCAACGGGAATGGCGCGCAGCTCGTTGTTGTCGAGGCGGTTGGGGGCATGGCTAACTACGAGGGCACTGTTCGCTTCTCTTCGCAGAGGCTCATTTTGGGCGTGAATGCAGCAGCAGCGACAGACAAAAGGTGAGAGCAGTTGAATGGAATTTTCCATTCCTCTGTGCTGCTCCCATTGTCGTTCCGTACGGTGGCATTTATAAATCTACCATGATCGCAAAGAGACGTCGACAAGGGTCGCACCTTGATAAGCTATTGACTGGAACGCTGCACAGAACGAAGAGGAAAAAAGCAGCAACAGAAGCTAGCGCTGGGAGTTGGTCCCGTTTGAGCTGCTCTGGAGCTATCAGTGGATACTCACCCGAGGACTGACCCGACAATACGTTGACGGATAAAGAAAGGGGCGCAGTCGCCCGCTTGGCGCCAGGACCTCACCCGAGAACTCGCCCGAGAAACTCCTTGCCGACCTTGGCTCTGTCGTAGTCTGAAGCTGAAATGGACACCCAAACACAAAAGCTAGTTGGATGGAGACTGCTTGGTTGTCAAATGCATTATTCAATCTAAATCCAGCTCCAACTAGAAGTTGCCCTGAATAATCTCGGCAATCGACCAAATAGAGTTGCGACCTCCGTGCTGTTACGGAAGTACAGTGTGCGGCAGACAGGCAGCTGCGTATATAATCTCGACGGATCAACATTAAGTTTGACAGTCTGCACCGAAAACCCTCAGATTTTGCAATTCTACACTCCATTGCATGAGTGATTTAACGATGTCGACTACCCAAACGTGACTGCGGCTGCAGCCCCGAGCCCGGCTGCCGTCGACACCAGCATCCGCTACGGCGAGCTGGCGCGACGATCTGTTCGAGAACGGCTATGTGGTTTGTCAAACAGGTCATGAGCGTCGAGAAGGCACAGTATTATGTCGACAAGATGCTTTCTTGGCTGGAGACATTCCCCTTGGATTCGACCGCAAGGACCGCTCTACGTGGACGACCGAGAACCTGCCGTACCACTGGAAGTGAGAGCGACCTAATTCTTTAGAAAATTCGGATCTACGGCAATAGACTGACTGAGAAGGGGAGGAATGTACAACGATTACTGCGTCGCGCATGAAGATTTTGTCTGGGAAGCAAGAACGTACGTCTCATCAGCACCCATATGTCCTCCATTCGCCCTCGGATTAAAATATGCTGACCTATATTGCTTTTCTTTGGAAAATAGGGAGCCCGGCCGTTTGTTGGCGCATACAGCAAGCTCTGGGGCACCGACAATCTCCTTGTGTCCTTTGACGGTATGAACATTGACCATCCGCGCAGGAGAAGCTCCCACAGACAGAGCCGTGGCCGCACATTGACCAGAACCCGAGGCGGGAAGGCCTCGTGTGCGCCACGGGCATCATCAACTTTGCGCCAAACGGCCCCCGCGACGGCGGGCTGATTGTTGTAAAGGGGTCCACCGCAAAGTGGGTGACTTCTTCCGCAAGAATCCCAGCATCATAGACAGGGTGACCTGGGGCCCCAAGGAGTGGTTCGGATTCTCCAGTGAGGAGGTCGCTTGGTTCCAAGATCAGGGCTGCGAAGTAGTCAAGGTCTGTGCCGGCCCCGGCGACTTGATCATCTGGGACTCGCGCACCATCCATTACAACGCGCTGCCGGAGACTGACCAGATCCGGTCGATTGTTTGTATGTCTTCTCTTTTTTTTTTTTTCTTTATGACTGGCTTGCCTGCGCTCCCTGCACCAAGACAAGCCTGGAGTGGCTAATCGTCAACCAAACAGATGCCTGCTACGGACGGCCTCGGTGGCCAGCAAAAGAGACCATACAAAAGAAGAAAGAGCTCTTCGAGAAGCGCAAGGGGACGGTAAGAATTCCAAGCTTCCGCCGCTGATCCCTGCTACTGACTGACATGGAATTGATGACAGACACACTGGCCAAACTTGGAGGTGTATCCCTCTGGCTCGCCGAAGTCTCGTGCTGGCGAAGAAATACCCTGTGCCCGAGACAAGCCATTTAGCGATGTCGTGGAGACGCCGCAGGTCCTCAGACTAGCGGGTGTGATTCCTTATTTCTCCCACTAAAAAGCGGGTATGAGTAGAAAATAAGTACAATAAAAATATTCTACACACAACTGTAAACCAGAAAGATTACTCGCCTTAGAACTGCAACAGTTTTTTCCCCATGAGGGTTTCTGTTTAGCTAGACGCCAATAGCCAGGGATGGCTGAGAAAGGCGAATAATGGAAACACCTGTGAAGTGCAGAGGATCCAAACAACTAGAAAGTGCTATCAATTTGAGTGCGGTTTTGCCCTCTCCGTGGTCCTGTACGACTTCTTCGCTCTAGGAAGATATACTGAAATGGGGAGGGGTTCCATGCCAGAGATAGGACACGCAACCGTCGCCATTTGTGTTTTGCAGTCGTATGGCTAGCAGAAGGGGTGGTCTCCTCGTCTTCTCTCCCTCTCTCGTCCTCGCTTGATGACGGCCTCGGAATTAGAAGTCCTCTCCATAAGGGAGGCCTTCACGTGATCTCCTTCCACCATATGTTAGCGGCGCGGCCCGTTCTGCTCTCGAATACTTACTCGTTAACTGTCCCGATGAAGCGCGTTCTTGTTCCCCATGATAATGATGATATTTCTGTTGATTCTTTTCTTTTTTGTAACGGACTAGCTGGCAAAGCACAGGCGGCATCGAGGCAATGAAGCTCAATTCTAACGAAACATCTAGATACCGAGAGGAAAGGAGGGAAAGAAAGAAAGAAGTGTGGCGGTGAGAGTTCTGTGTTCTGGTGTGGGCCCAAGTTGGCCTGCGCGTCACGTGTAGTGAGTAAGCAGACCACGTGCTCCTGACTCACGTCCAGTGGTTTTCGGTAAGCTGCCTCGGACTGTCCAGCCACTAAGGCACACGGACGTCATAGCAGGCACAGGCAGTCGCAAAGGGAACGTGATATTCTTCGATCTTAAGTCGGGCGACTGCGACACGTGCGAACTTCCGGTGCGCGAGGAAACACGGCACTCACACCAGCGTCGACAAAAAAATTGTGGGGTGTATTAAATGTATTTAATATGCGACTTTTTTTCAAACAAAATACAACTAATACGATTATCAAAAAGCAATACTAACGCTAACGAGAACCAAATTAAAATCCAAGAGTAATATTCAGCAGTAAGTAATATTTCCAATTGACAAAACTTCCAAAAAGACAGTATTGAAATGGTGGCTTCTCAGAGGTTGTGTCGCTGTTCAATTCCGGAGAATAAAAATCCAGCTTGAGATGAGCGAGGTGGGGCGATCGTCATTAGTCAGATATGTGGGTATTCACGTATGCAACAAATCGCTGGCGTCTGGAATCAACGATCCCAGACTTCGTCTCAGACTTCTTCTCCCAAGCCACATTCGACAAACTCGCGAGTTACAAAAGGGAACATCATGGGCAGAACAATTATTGCAAGACATTAGGGAAATGGCAGGCAGCCGAAGGAAGAGAAAGAAGCCGGTGGTCTCGTGTCAGGAATGCCATCGCCGCAAACAAAAGGTGGATCTTCAATGCTCTGCTTCTCAGTCCATTTTCCATCCATTATCAGACGCAAATACTAACGCGACAAAAGTGCGATCGTCTCCACCATGCAACAACTGCACCAAGAGAGAAAAGCCGGTAAGAAACATACTTGTTAGGGAACCTGAACACGGCGAGCATTCCTAGTAACTGAAATCCGTCACCAGCATCTCTGCGTATATACGCATGTGGAAAGATGAGGTGCCATTCGACCTCGTGTTGGCCAGGCCGCAGCCGCTTTGGCCGTTGCAACGCCAGTATCCGTCGGGAGCATTCACTCAGCCGAATCGTCGAGCACACCGTCAACCTCAACACGCGCCACAGCCGATAGTGCACACAGTGTCTCGGCATGTCTGGGTTATTCCAAACACAGCAAAACCGGCACTTTGGGCTTGATGCAGAGAGCCGGCGATGCGAACGGCCCTCGCAGAATGACACACAGGGGCGACGTCAACTCGGATGCATGTAGAGCAGAGCGCTACGTGGCTCTTGTCCGCCAGTTGCCACCGCGCAACTACATACACATGCTGGTGCAGCTCTTCTTCTCGGACCTCGAATGGTACTACGGCGTTCATTGACGAAAAAGGTCTTTTTATCGAGAATTGCACGCCTGGAACAACCTTCCCTATGCGCCATTGAAAGCGTGGTCCTCACTCCCTACCGACCGATATGCGCGCCTTCCCGGCCCTGTTGTTCCAAGTGATCGCCCATGCCCTCTTGTTCTCCCGACAAGACTGGGCCGGCACTCGCCGACATCAAGTATGCACCTGGTATGACACTTGCCGACGTAGCAAGCGAATATAGCGAGGCAGGTGAGGCTGTCGTGCTTCTACTTCGAAAAGGCGGCGATGCCACCATGGCGCAAGTTCAGGCCGGGCTGCTGCGCGCCTCCTTTCTGAAGAGTACCGCGTTCCGTCGTGCAGGCATGGCATACGATCGGGGCAACTATCCGGGACGGCCAGGAGTGGGGCTTACAACACTGTCCCGGGCAACATTGGTGGCAGTCCTCTTTGACAGCGTGGACGCGGCTGCCCTGGACGGTGTTGAGTACCGCGCCAGGTTGTGGCTCATGCTGCATTTTGTGGGATGGTCACATGGGTGTCGTACTGGGGCGTCCCTTGGCCACTCGTCTGAACTGCAAGGACTGGCTGGACGTTTTTGTGGAGATTGGCAGAGGTAGGAAGAACCTACAGAGCCAAAGTCAAAATCGAAATGCAACCTTCTCCCGATACGGCGCAGGCGACCCAACACCGTTCCGCATGTTTCTCCTCGGCTACGACGTGGCATTACCGCTATCTCCAAGACATTGAAAGCCTCGCAAACTCAAGCACCGATGCTACCAGAAAGCAAGACATCTTGGACCGAGCCGCCAGCATCGAACACTGCCATATACGGACGGCCTTCGGAATCTGCCTACGTTGGGCGAAGGATGACATTACGGACCCTGCATTGACAGTATTCTCACCCGTGGCTCCCTTCCGCCCGTGAGACGTTGTTGACTGAAGTCAACTTTGTCCTCCTGCCGTTCATCGCCCCTTTGTGTCTCTATCACAGCGGAGCCGGGACCAGGCACGCCAGGCGGCACTGCAAATCCTGGCCGCACAAAGACGGCTCTTTGGAATGTCAGAACGCGCGAATATCTGCCGTTTCAACCTGATATTTGCCACATTCGACGCCATGGTGCTGCTCGCAACATTGTACATTTTGTTTTCCAGGCGAGATCCAGAGCCCCCTGGCAGCAGCTGAGCTGTTTACCAGCATGGAATGGGGTCTGGCGCGGCTCGAGACCATGAAAATGGACGGCCGCAACAAATTAGCCGCATGCGCTTTTTGACCGCTGTGCAGTCTCTTTACAAGAAAATGCAGAAGCAACGAAAGAAGAGGCCGAGGGAAGAAGAAGAATGCGGCAGCGGTGCAGTTGCCGGTCTAGCGACCACGGAAGCCATCGGTGGCTGCTGGCTTCTGAGGCACCCACATCTGAGAGTGGACGGCAATGTTTCTTGAAGATGATGACTGGGCAGACCTCGCAAGAGCTAGGAGATTTGCCATTCGCGTTGTTTCCAAATGGCTTGGTACGAGGCCACAGAGGAAACGTTGCCGATATGGCCCCTTCTCAGCCCCTGCACGACTTGGTGGTCCTGGTGGAGCGGACGAGAGCACCACAATGGCCAGGAGACAACGATGTGTTGCTTAGTTAATGATCACAGTTTTGCTCGATAGGATAAAAACACCAAAAAACAGCCCAGCCCAGTACTCAACTCTGGCTATTCCAATCTGTGAATTAAAATGATTTTGCTGACGCCTGATGACGCCAGACGACTCCGGAAATACAGACACGACCGAGACCCTTCTCTAAGTCCGCGCGCAGAACGGGCGTGATGGCATCATCAAGTATACCCAATACACACGTTTGTGATGTCACAAACGTCCGAACCCGTAAACTCCACATTTTGCCGCTTATTTCGTATTTCGGCCATTACCTTTAGCGTTTCGGGAATGAACCCACTCTTTTCGACGTATCGAAGCACGCTTATTGGCTGCGCTGTGCTTACACAGATTCAGCGCCGACCTTCTTTTGACGACGATCGTTTGTAAAGCTGCCTCGAAACGGTATATAAAGCCAGCCAGCAATATCTCATTAATCGATCCAGGGATACACACAAGGCAATCTATCACAGAGAATCCACAAATATCGCGCAGAAACCCACACAAAAACACAAAAACAACAAAAACAACAACAATCCGCCATCATGCCCGTCCACGGTCGCTACACCACCGAAAAGGTCAAGTACCCTTCGCACGGCGAGAACCATTGCCGGCGTCCTTTTCAAGCCGACCGGTGTCAAGAACCCGCCGGCATTGTCTTGACCGGCCCCTACTCCTTCGTCAAGGAACAGGCCCCCTACCAGTATGCCACCCGTCTCGCCGATGAAGGCTACGCAGCGCTCATCTTCGACCCTCGCACGGTTGGCGAAAGTACCGGCCAGCCCCGCCGCCTCGAGAACCCAAAGATGAAGAACGAGGACGCCATTTCCGGCCTCGACTTACTCGGAGAAGCGCGGCGACGTCGACGCCAAGCGCCTCTTTCCTGGCGGGCATCTGCCAGGGCGGACCCGAGTCGCTTGACATTGCCTCACGTGACAAGCGTGTTGTGGGTGTCGCATCGGTGTCCGGCTACTACCGCGACCACGAGACGGACCTGTACATGATCTGTGCCGGCTGCGTGGCCTGGTCGCCCGGCGTTGACATTGGGTCCATCAAGATGCCGACGCCCGACCAGGCTGAGGCCCTGTACCAGGCCCGTCTCAAGCGCGCCCAGGCCGCCAAAGAAGAAGTACGAGGAGACCGGCGAGGTCGTCTACGAGCCGCTCGTGGACCCCGTGGCGGCGGACCCCAACGTGGGCTCCAACGCCGGCCTTCCCGGCCCCCTGGTCTGGTCGTGGTACGGCCCTGGACGCTGCGCAACGAGTTTGACAACCGCTACGCCATCATGAGCGACGTGGACCACTTTCTCGGTACTCCACGGTGCCCGGCGTGGCGAAGTTGCAGACTCCGGCGCTCCTTATTCACGGCGACAACTGCCAATGAACGCGCCGGCAGCGAAGCGCCACTTTGAGTCGATCCCCACCGACAAGAAGAAACTCATCTGGAACAACGACGTGTCGCACTTTGAGCACTACGACAAGCCGGATGCCGTGGATCGTAACGTGGGCGAGATTGCTGCTTGGTTTGCGCAGATCTGATTGCAGATGCAGAGTGTAACGCGGCAGTCTTGTGCATGGAAGGCCAGTGGCCAGGAGTTTCGCCAAGAAACACATGTTGAGTTGTCTCCTGTGTCTATGGCCTTTTTGAAAGATGACTAGCTACATTTATGTAGAAGTAACATGTGAATAATCCGTTAATAATGAAAAAAAAGTAGAACCGTATCTCTTCAACACACATAGTTCTCGTGCACTATCGTGGAATAGCCACCACCGAGTTGTACATGTCCACCAATAACCGGCTCTGCTGCTCATTCCCACGTGAAGATTAATTTTATCTTATGCTTATCTTGTTGGCATAGTCATTACATATATTAAAGCCTATATTGTTTCATTTTTGGCACGGGTACTGTGATTTTATTTCTAGTCGTTTTTCATTACAACCTAGCGGTGCTGGTTATTGTCCAAGTATTTTTATGGCATAAAGTTAAAAGGACAAAAGTACAGAGAGTGCAGAGCAGATTTACTTTTCTTTTCGAGTTTTTTTTATATGCATCTCCATCTCATCTCCACCCCACGGACGGAAAGGGACGAAACAGACAGAAAACGAGTGCTGATTGGGCAAGCTTTTCGCGACGGCTGACAAAATTGGCAAGGCGGGGTCTTTTACCTAAGGCAGCAAGTTATTCAAAGGCATCTTTAAACGAAAAAGATGCCGGCAAAATTCAAAAACGCCACATGAAATAAAATAACTTAAAAGCAAAGTCCTCGAAGCAACCCTGCGCAAACCACCGACGACGACTAAATCGTAACTATGCTTGGCCGCGGCAGGCTCAACGTGCCACGGTGGGACTAACTTGCCGTGTTCGCGTTTGGCATCCTTTTCTTTGCCCGCTCTCCTCCGCCTGGCCACCTCGCTGCGCCATGGCCAGCCCTGTGCTGTCGACACCTCCCAGCGGCCGGCATCCGGCTCTCTGAACTGGGGTCCTCTTTGTTCGCTTTGATGACGGCATTGAGTGGCGTTGTTCCGGGCGGCCGAAACAGAAAAAGGGTATCTACCCGTTCTGCGTGCCACGTCTTTACAATTACTCGCGAAGCGAGATTGCCACTTTACAGTACATCCGGGCGAACACAACCATTCCCGTGTGGCAGAGATACTTCATTATAGGTATGTGCCACAGCATAGGTTGATCATGGTCGCTATCACAGTTCTGACCGAGGCGCTCTCCGAGGTATATGCACCAGCGTAGATAACGAAATCGGTGTGCCACATATTTTTGATGAGCAAGATTCCAGGCCGGCCTCTCGGTGACCGCGGGTGGCCAACACACAATTTGAGTCTACCAACGATTCCCGGTCCACACCAACCAATGGTCTGCCCAGGGCGTCGTTAGCCATTGAAGACAAGGCCAAGGTCATGCGGCAGCTGGGAGCCTATGCTTGTCAGCTGTACTGCCTCCGGTTTCCAGCGGTGGGGGCAACTCCTCTCCATTCCTGGCGATGATCCCCCGCTCGTCAGCGTCCATCATCGGCCCTTGCCTCACGCCAGGTTTGTTCTGCAAGGCCGAGACACACTAATAGACGACGAGAACGACGAGGATGACGACGGCAAGAATGGCGGAAATAGAATAGGCCAAGACGCTGCTGGTGCCTATTCCTCTTCCATTCCCCGTGGTCCGTTAACCCAGCAGCACCGACTACTACAACGTCTGACGACGGCCCTCCAGCGCCACGCTGAGCAGTTGCGCATGTACCACCACTTGTTTTTGGCGCCTGTGCCTGTCTACCCGACGGCTACCACAGCTTTGCCGCCTTTCGCGCCGCCTCGGACTGGTGGAATGACGTTGCAGCCCTTGGGCGGCCAGCCAACCGAGGCCAGCAGGAACCGCCTGCACTACTGCCTTGTGGCCCGCCTGCTGGCGAAGAGGCCATTGTTCCCATCCTGGCAGCCGCGTCTGACGACCGTGGGTTTGCCCTCTGCCACGCCTACCTCAGCACCCAAAACATCTTTGTCGACAGCGACCTGCAGGTGGACGGGCATTATGGACTGGGAATTTTGCACGGCCGTCCCACCCGCACAGCTGCTGGCCGCCCAGGCATGCCGCATCCGCGGGACCTTATCTGCGGCCAAGACGAGCCGGAACTGCGTAAAGCATACCGCACGGGCTTCTCTGAGGAGTATGCCACCATGCTGCATAGACCGGGCGGCGCCAACAGTAACGATCGTCCACCGCTGCCGACGGACAGAGAGTGGACCATCGGCGCCGCTGTTGCTCGCTTTCTGCGTCTGGTCCACCTGGATGCTCTTCAGGACTACCACCACCTTTCCGCCCTCGTCACCATTTTACGTGTTGACGGCCAAGCGGAAGGGGACGGACGGTGATTACGATGCCGCGACGGAATGGATTGCTTGCAAAATGACGGAACTGCAGGGCACGGCTGAAGCCAAGGGCATGGCCCGCCGAGCTCGCAGAGGACGACGTGCCGGCAGGCAAGAGTGAAAAGGACGAGAAAGAATACTTTACAGCGATCAATGCTCCGGAGCGGCTGACCGCAGCACGAAAACTCGCCGTGTGTGCCTCGATCCGCCCGTGGCAAGTTCTCGATCGACGGCTGTGGCATTGGGCTAGCAGTCGTGTACAAGTGGAAAGAAGAGGAGTAGGCTGGTCAGACCGTAGACGTTTTTACAAGCAGGAGTCCACGTTTTCTTTTGCAGAATACAGTGAGGCATGGACCTTTTGAGATCAAGTTATATGAATCAAGCAGCCCATATCCTGGGCTTGATAGCCCTTTTTGGCTAATGTTTGTATTAGAATACTTTCATATATTTATATATTCTTCAAAAAGAATTTTATTTTTTTTAAAAAAAAAATTGAAATACCACATTTTTTTAATTGATTTCTGGTTACATTACTGTCGTGTTTTGTTTCCACAGTGCCATTTTTTAATTCCATGTTTTCAAGCTACGTAACGTAGCTGAGGATAACACCGGTTACGTTGCTAGCCATCCGGCAGGAAACGAGCGAAAACTTTACAGAACAAGCTGGAATAGGGGTGGCAGTTTGCTTTGTGCAGGAAAATTATCAACGCGGCGTTATTTCGGTGCGTATGTGAGACATCGGTACAGTGTTGGCTAAATATTACTCGGGAATACGGAGTGAAGTACTGTGTAAGAGGGTGAGAATCCGGATTCTACTAATGAGAGGAATCGAACTGTGGGCTACGTAATACATTTTAACCATAATATTTCATGAAGCCAACCGATAAAGGTTTTTTCATCCTACCTTTCACTTCCTAGAGGGCAACGGTAAGACATGTCGCAACTCGTCGACAAAAGGTTTGGGAGGTCAATGCGCACAGCCATCTTAATTTCAGCCACCGATAGACGGCCTATTTTAATTGGTTCCTTGCTGGACAGGCTGAATCACCAAAACACAGCCAAGCAGCCAGGCCAGCCAGACAACCAGACAAACCAACAAACTAAAACTCCTCAACATCGAAAGACTCAGACACGTATCACGCAGCACGACACGTCCGAACTATATCCATCTTTTCTGTGTAATGGATTCTGCCGCAGCGCGCCGCGCTGCGGCAAAACAAGCCGGCAGAGGCACCAGCTAAGCCACCTCTATCCCCTCCCATTTTAAGGTGCCTGTTCTGGGGAGGAAAGGGCTGGTGGAGGTCCATTGTTGGCTGCGGTGCATACAGCTTCGTCACTACTACAAGACCGTATCACTGCACTCAAGAGTCATCAGTGTGGGAGGACGGGCGTTGTCGCGCGGAACACGAGGATGACTGCGAGGAGTTCACTGGCCCGCGAAGCTCGCGTCTACGCACTTGCTGGGGAACCATCCGCATATTCTAACGTGCCTTGCCTGGAGGTGATCCACGACGGACCGGACAAGGACGTGTACGAGGGCATCTACAAACGCGTGTACAAGCGCGCCCACGCGCTGCGCATTGAATTTTGCGCCGGGGGTAATTTACGGTCCTTTATCCGGGACACGCGCGGCCGACGGGATCGTGCCGTCGCTCGCCTGCCGCCTACGCCTGCGCGCGCGACGTGGCCGATGCCATCGCCCATATCCACCACTGCGGCGTGCGGCACTGCGACCTGACCTGCCGCAATCTGTTTCTGGCGGGCGACATCACCGACTCGGACGCCTGGATCATCAAACTCGGCGACTTTGGGGGAGCCGTGATCGAAAGCGAGGTGCCCGACGGTACATATGTCAACTATGTCTACGAGGAGCAGGCGTACGATCTGCCTCTGCGTGGACGCGCTCACTACAGCGACCGCCCGCCGACGGAAACGCGAGTTGTTTCGCGCTGGGGTCCGCCATCTATGAGCTCGTGGCCTGGTGCAAGCCATACGAGGGCCTCAGCGAGGACGAGATAGAGGCCAAACACAACGCCGAGGAGATGCCTCCGCTCGACGACGGCGACGTGGCAGTCGTGGCGGGTATTGTCCGGGCCTGTTGGGCCGAGCAGTACGAGAATGCCGATACCATTGTCGAGGCACTCGATCGTCTTTTGGCGGACGAGCTGAAGCAAACGCAACCCGACAATACGAATGACGCGGAAAGCAGCGGCACTGACCGTCTACCCAACTGATAAGCCGGAGAGTTCGCTCGATGCGTGATTGAGGGGAAATTGAAGGATGCTGCGTGGGAAAATTTGATTGGCACGCAATATGGGCGCCCCCCACGTCGATGGTTGCATGCATGGCCCCCAAATCACATAGCAACGTCTAAAAAGAGCCTCCAAGTCCGTTGAATGGGCAGGTTGAATCTAGGCAGCAGCGCAATCCCGACAAGAGTCCGAATGTAAGGGAAAGAAAGGTGCACGTCGGGAAAGAAATCGAATGTATAAAACGGCACCAGATCCGTTGTTATTGTGTAGTATGGCTACCCATCCTACTCCCTACTCTTACAATATATTTCACCATCAAACTACAGCTTCCACCCTTTATTTTGTCAACCTGCCAAAGTGCACCTACATCAAGGTGACCTACGTTTAACAGGGAATGTCGTCGATCTCTGCGGCACGTTCTACGGAAAAATAGAAATCCGTGAAAAATGCGACCACCCGGAAAACGGCAGAAATTGCCACAACATTGGCGCCAGACCCAAACGCTGCTGTTTGGGTCGATCAGTCGGTGTCTGGGCCATGCCCCCTGTGTCCAAAAATGTCCTCTACCTCTAGAAGGGTTTTCTCGTGGCTTTTTTTTCTGTGTCTTCCTTGAGCTGACAGATCCCGTGCCAGAGAATCGACGCTAGACACAACAACATGCATGTGTACGGGAGTAACGGGAGGAGACATGCAGATCGAATTTTTGAGGAAGCGGCTGTGGCTAGTTGGTCAGACGCAAGGGGACATGTTCGGCAGGAGAGTGATAGGTGTAACGGGCCAGCTTTTGAGCGACACAAATAAGGATACATTGTGTGATGTGGCTGTATTTCTGATGAACGGCGACGGCTGAATATTTGCCTCGTTTTAGTGGAAAGTTCGTCTCCATGGTTATATGTACAAGTTCATGTGTGACCATTTCCCTCGATACCGAGACTGTCTGTGTGAGCCTCACCCGATCACGCCCTCTCACCGGCACCACTGTAATCTTCCTTGTCGTCCACAACACGAACAACCTCCACCTGCGCTTCCAGCAACTCTGGCTTGGCGGGCGGGAACTTCTTTTGGAAGAGAACAATGACGGGGATGCCGAGCAGGTAGATGCCCCAGAAGGCGGCGTTGATCTTGTAGCCGTACTTGTAGTACGGGCCTCGTTGGCCGGATAAGCGTACAGAGGCACGAAAGCATTGAATGTGTATCTGCGGTGCGTGTTAGTATGAAGCAGCTACACATCCATCAAAAAAAAAAAAAACCCTGCTTACCCCATGGTGTTTAGCCATCCGAGCAGGATGGCCCGCTGCTCGGCGCTGTTGCCGCAGAGCTCGTTGCCCCAGGCAAAGAGCAGGGCGCCGGTGCCGACCGGTGCAAACGTCAGGAACCAGGCGACGTATTTGAGGCCAAAGGGATTTCCCACACGGCGAGTAGGATGCCGCCCAGCAGGCCCAGGGAGGCGCCGGCCATGATGACGGGCCAGCGCATGCCGATGGCATCGGACACGACGGCGTAGACGAGGGCGGCGACGATCTCGATGGCGTAGCCGCCGGATGGGATGACGTTGATCTTGGCGACGGAGTAGATGCCGAGGGCCTTTGAGCCACAGGTTCATGTAGGAGGCGATGTGGAGCGCGAGCACAAAGGCCACATAGGGCACGGCCATGACCCAGAGGGGCCAGCTGGCGACGCCCTGCTTGATGGTGCGCCACGACAGGCCGGCGGCCCTGGCGCGGCCGTAGCGGTCCATGCGGCGCTGGGCCACCTGCTTGTCAATATCCTTGAGGTAAAAGGCGCGCGAGTTTGGCGGGCGCGTCGGGGACCAGCCAGAAGCCGCAGAGGGCAATGGGCAGCGAGATGATGCCGTCAAAAGATGAACAGCCAGCGCCAGCCCTTAAGGCCGCCGGTGCGTTCATGCCGTTGTAGATGCCGGCCTGGAGGAAGCCGCTGAACATTTGTGCGGCGGCACTGCTCTGCTGGAAGATGACGGAGCGCTTGCCCAGCTCCTGCGGCGTGTACCAGTTGCCCAGCAGCGTCATCATGCCCGGGTAGGCGGACGCCTCGCAGATGCCGACGAGGAAGCGGATGGCGTAGATGGTCTTGACGTGGGCGCGGCGGCCATGCACATGACCAGGGCGCCCCAGATGGAGCTCGAGCGAGGGCAGCCACAGCGACGGGCGCACGCGCATCTGCACAAACTGCGACGGCAGCGTGCCCACGATGTAGCCAATGGTCCAAAAGGTGGTCATCCAGTTGAGCTGGTTGCCGTACATGGCCAGGTCCTCCTGCATGCCGCTGACGTAGGCATTGCTGATGTTGGCTGTGGGGGAGTCAGTCAGTAAGGTGGTTTGTAAGGGCGCAAGAGGGGAACGGAAAAGAAATCAAAAGAAACGAAACCAAGGAAAAAGAAACACAAAAAACAAAAACAACAACAAAAACAACAAAAACAACAAAAAACAACAAAAACAGAACAGAAACAGAAAAAACACCCGGAAACGTACTCGAGTCGAGATACATGACAAAGTAGTACAGGCAGGCCCAGATGAGGTAGCACGTGTCGAGGCGCCGGACGAGGCGGTGCTCCTCGGGGCTCTTGTCGTCGAGCGAGTCCCAGAGCGTGCCAGAATGCGGCGGCCCAGCGACGGGCGCTTCCGTTGGCAGGTCGTGGGGCGTGTCCGGGTCCGGCATCGTGGTGATGTCCATTGCAGCCATGGCGTTTGCGGTGGTCGTGTGCGCAAAAGTGCTGCTGACGCTGATGCTTTCGGATGAGGATAGGAAAAGGCGGTACCGTGGCTGTCCATGGCTGCAGTCTGGATGTAATTTTCTATTTAACGGTTTCCCACGACGCAACGCGCCTCTGACGTGCTTGGCTTGGACCCTTGTTCGCTGGCGGATGGCAACAGCCGTTATCGGGGTCGTTCGACAAAAGGCGGGTCTCGGACGTCGCATAAGCGCCTTTGGACCCATCAAAACGCCTGGCTAACACATGGCACCCGGCAAAACTTCACGGCAACGGCTGCCGTCAAGGCAAAACGGCACAGGCAAACACCAAATCGACAATCGCGACTCGATGTTTTTTCACACCGTTGGTTTGGGCGATAGCGTGCGCTTGCTCCGACCTCGCACGCCATTGGGTCGTCGGCCTTTGAAAACTCGCAATTTCAGTGGCGATCTTGACCCAACACAGGCAACACAGGAACGGACCGGCAACGTGCGATGGAATTTCTGCATTTGGCAGCCCACCGGCATCACGTCTTATCGGGTCTTCGTTCTTAATTTTTTTCTTTTCATTTGAAAGGATCAATAGCAGAGCGCCACACCCTAATTCCTAAACGTCCCGACGTGGGAGGGGCGGGACACCACGCGACAGTACAGAAAAACCGCGGCCATCCCAACGACAATCCCTTTGGATTCGTCATTGCACTGCAACCAATAAGAGGGACTCCTTGTGAAGATCATTACTGTCATGGAGAGCTCCAAGGGCATCCGGATCGCGATAGGCAAGTAAAAGAGGAGAGAGAGGAGAGAGAGGAGAGAGAGGAGAGAAAGAAGAGAAAGAAAAGAGAAGAGGACATAAAAAAGAAAACATACTTATTCGCAAGTACTCTAGATCGTGGCGGCACGTTTTGCGACGTGATTGCCCAGCTGCCCGGCCGCGACGACGTCGTCTTCAAGCTGCTATCGGTCGACCCGCAGAACTACCGCGACGCGCCCACCGAGGCCGTGCGGCGCGTGCTGCAGATAGACACAGGGCCGGAGCATCCCACCCGGCGAAAAGCTAGACGCTTCGGCGGTCGAGTCGTGCCGCATCGGCACCACGGTGGCCACGAATGCCCTTCTTCGAGCACAAGGGCCAGCGCTTTGCGCTTCTTGACGACCAAGGGTGTGTTTTGACTACCTCTCCTCCTGTCTGTCTGTGTCTTGGCCCCTTCTTACCCCATTGCAGGCTTCCAGGATCTGTGCGAGATTGGCGACCAGGCCCGCCCGCACCTCTTCGACCTCAACATCCGCAAGCCCCAGCTGCTCTTTGACGCCGTGGCCGAGGCAGACGAGCGCGTGACCGTCGAAGACTACGAGCTCGAACCCGACCCGGCCATCTCCTGCCGCCTTTGACGCAGCCGACCCCGCCCTCGTGCAGACCGAGACCGGCGACGTCGTGCGCATCCTGCAGCCGCTGGATGTCGAGTCCACGCGCCGCACGCTGCAGGCGCTGTGCGCCGACGGCTTCACATCCATTGCCATTTGCTTTCTGCACGCGCACATCTACCCCGAGCACGAGCGGCTGGCCGGCCGCCTGGCTGCCGAGGCCGGCTTCACGGTGGTCTCGCTGTCGTCGGCGGTCAGCCCGCGCATCAAGATGCGGACGCGAGCGACGGCGGTGTGCATCGACGCGTACCTGTCGCCCGTCGTGCGCGGCTACGTCGACGGCTTTCCTCGACGGCTTTGCGTGCCGCCACAGCGCGTCGAGTTCATGGCGTCGGACGGCGGGCTGCGCCAGGCACACAAGTTCTCGGGCAACGCGGCGCTGCTGAGCGGACCTGCGGGCGGGCGTTGTCGGCGTGGCGCGGTCCTGCTTCGACCCCAAGGACCCGCGCGCGCTGATTGGCTTTGACATGGTAGGACGAGGCGCTTTCCATTTTTGCAACTGCAAAACGAAAAGACGAAAGACGAAAAACAAAGAGACGAAAAACATACTGACAATCCATGCAACGCTAGGGCGTAACAAGCACAGACGTTTGTCGCTACGACGGCGCCTTTGACCACATCATGGAGACCGAGATTGCCGGCGCAAGATCTGCACGCCCATGCTGAACGTTTAGCACGGTGGCTGCGGGTGGCGGTTCGATGCTGTTTGTGCGCAACGGCCTGCTTGTCGTCGGCCCCGAGTACGTTTTTTTTTTTTTTTCGTTTCTTTTAATTACGTTGAGAGAGAGAGATAGTCCCCCGCTGACTTGGGCTGACTTTTTTTTGGACAGAGCGCCGGCGCGCATCCCGGCCCTGCTTGCTACCGGAAAGGCGGCCCTCTCACCATCACAGACGCCAACCTGTTCCTTGGGCCGTACTCGTCGTGTCGCTCAGTCTTCATCCCATCTTCGGCACGCACGAGGCACGAACGAGCTCGCCTGGACCACTGCGACGTCGTGGCGGACAAATCTCGCGGCACTCGACGGCACAGGTCAACGCGGGCGCGGCTGTTCCTTCACCCGGAGCAGATTGCCCACGGCTTCCTCGAGGTGGCCAACGAGAGCATGACGGCGACCAATCCGTTCCATCACCGAGCCAAGGGCCACGACCCGTCCAAGCCACCCGGCTGGCGACGTTTGGCGGCGCCGGTGGCCAGCACGCCGTGGCCATTGCGCAGTCGCTGGGCATCCGGCAGATCCTGGTGCACCGCTACTTCGTCGGTGCTGTCGGCATACGGCATGGCGCTGGCGGACGTGGTCGACGAAGCAGCAGGAGCCCGAGTCCAAGGTGTGGGTGGACGGCGGCGACGTGGTCAGCGACGTGCGCAGCAAGATGGACAAGCTGCGCGAGCGCTCGCGGGCGGCGCTGCGTGATCCAGGGCTTTGGCGACGACGAGATGGTATTCGAGGAGTACCTCAACATGCGTACGCGGCACGGAGTCGGCCAAGACACCATCGCGTTCCAGACGCTGCTCGACCTGCAGTACAAGGGCATGGACACGACGCTCAGCATCGAGGGACGGCCAGCCGACGGCGACTATGCGGCGTCCTTTACAGCGCAGCACCTGCGCGAGTTTGCCTTCACCACGGACCGCGACATTATTGTGGCCGGCATCCGCGTCCGGGGCACCGCCAGCAAGAGGGCGGCCGACGGCCAGGACCAGCTGTCTGTGACCGACGAGCTGGACGCCGCCGCGCCGCCGCGACCTCCAGCCCCCGCCGCCCAGTGCCACGCAGCAGGTCTTTTCGGTTCCCCGTCTACAGCTGGCGGCGCTCGCGGTCGGATCGCATGTGCCGGGCCGGCGATGATCACCGGCGACGCGCACGCAGACAATTCTCGTGGAGGCCGACTTTGAATGCTACGCGCTGTCGCGCCACATTGTCATTGAGCAGTGCGGGGGCGACAGCGACGGCGACAACAAGAATGGCCGCGCGCCGGTCATCGACGCCGAGACCGTCAACCCGATCCAGCTGTCCTGCTTCGCCAACGCTTCATGGCCATTGCCGAGCAGATGGGCAACACGCTGCAGCGCACGTCCATCAGCACCAGCATCAAGGAGCGGCTCGACTTCTCCTGCGCCATCTTCTCCGCCCGACGGCGCCCTCGTCGCCAACGCGCCCCACATCCCCGTGCACCTCGGCAGCATGCAGTTCGCCATCCAGTACCAGCACCAGCTGTGGGGCGCCACGCTGCAGCCCGGCGACGTGCTGCTGACCAACCACCCCGAGGCCGGCGGCACCCACCTGCCCGACCTGACCGTCGTCACGCCGGCCTTCCACGGCGACCAGCTCGTCTTCTACGTGGCCTCGCGCGGCCACCACACGGACATTGGCGGCATCGGCATCACGAGCATGGTGCCGACTCCAAGGAGCTGTGGCAGGAGGGCATGGCCGTCAAGTCCATGAAGATTGTCAGCGGCGGCGTCTTCCTCGAGGACGAGGTGCGCGACCTCTTTCTGCGCGTGGCCGACCACCCCGGCTGCAGCGCCACGCGCCGCCTCGGCGACAACATCTCGGACATCAAGGCCAAGATCTCGGCCAACCAGCGCGGCATCACTCTGATCCGCCGCCTCTGCGACGAGTTCTCGCTGCCCGTCGTGCACCTCTACATGCGCGGCATCCAGGCCAACGCCGAGGTGGCCGTGCGCGCGCTGTTCCGCGACCTGCACAAGAAGCACGGCGGCCGCACGCTGCGTGCCGTTGACTGGTTCGACGACGGCACGCCCGTGCAGGTGGCCATCCGCATCGACGGCGACGCCGGCAGCGCCGTCTTTGACTTTGCCGGCACCGGCGCCCAGACCTACGGCAACATGAACATGCCCGTCTCCATCACCCACTCCGCCGTCATCTACGTCCTGCGCTGCCTCGTCAACCTTGACATCCCCTCAACCAGGGCTGCCTCACCCCTGCACCATCCGCATCCCCGCCGGCTCCATCCTCAACCCCTCGCCCACCGTCGCCATCTGCGGCTCCACCATTGCCAGCCAGCGCATCAACTGACGTCCTCCTCAAGGCCCTCAACGCCGCCGCCGCCAGCCAGGGCTGCGCCAACAGCCTCGGCTGGGGCATGGGCGGCAAGGACCCGCGCACCGGCGCCATCATCCCCGGCTGGAACTACGGCGAGACCGTCGGCGGCGGCAGCGGCGCGGGGCCCCACTGGCACGGCGCCCACGGCGTCAACGTGCAACGCCACCAACACGCGCGCCACCGACCCCGAAGTCGTCGAAAAGCGCACGCCCGTCATTGTCCGCCGGGATGCCCTGAACCGGGGCTCGGGCGGCCGCGGCCGGTTCCGGGGCGGCGACGGTATCACGCGCGAGGTCGAGGCGCGCATCCCGCTCAAGTTCACCATCCTGTCGGAGCGCCGCACATACGGCCCGTACGGCCTCGAAGGCGGCGAGCCGGGCGCCACCGGCAGCAACTACATCTTCAAGAAAAACGCGGCCGGCGTGCGCGAGAAGATCAACATTGGCGCCAAGGCCGTCGTCGACCTCAACGCCGGCGACTACATCCAGATCAATTCGCCTGGTAAGTTCATCCCATGCACAAGACAAGATGAGACGTTGCCTGTTACTAATAATTGTTTTTTTCTCGTGGCAGGAGGCGGTGGTTGGGGCACACCTTTGGAGGGCCCAGCGGACGTTTTCCGACGCCCGTGCTCGCCCAACGCCGAGAGTTGAATGGGACTAGGTCGCGGGCCAGGTCAGAGAGGCTGCAGGTCGACAAAAAGTAAGCAACGGCTGTGATTTATCTTACAATTGTCATAGTCGGAAGTCGTGTATATGAAGAAATGGAATAAAGGAATAAAGCAATGCATGCGTGCCAAATAGCATGTGTTGTGCGGGCTGACTGCTCCTTGTCTGTTAGAAATAGATGCCATCTACAGGGGCAGTAACAAAGGTTAGACAAGATTAGTCATTCTCGCTAGGAGGCTGTTGTCTTGGTCGTTCAGTGGTGTTTGCCCCCGTGATCCTGACTTTTATGTCACATGTCAACAGTAAGCGTCGGTTCACATATAAATATCTGACCAAGTCCGCATCCATTTGAAGTGACTCGACTGCGAACCTGGTCCTTAACCCTATGACAAACAAGGTTTTGGCAGGCTGCTATTAGGGACTCAACATCGACAATATCGTTTCTGGAATCTTACAGCAGCATCAAGAGTTGAATATCACCGCGAGATTGTTTTAAGGTTCGCAGGAAAAGAGGGCTCCAAGATGTGCATATAAGAATGCTTTGCCCGCCATGGCTTCTTCAATCTAATAACAGCACCGGTTTGCAACTTTGACGAACGGTGTCAACACACCACCACCATCCACCGGTACCAATGGACGCCAGCAGTACCCGCGCCCGCGCCATCAGCCACGACCGTTACGGGCCCTATCTCTACTACTATGCTCTGCGAGCCAGAGCAGTTCTCGATTATATGCTTTTACAAGAATGTTGCAGAGCTTTCCTCTCCTACATACGACCACAACGCCCCGCCAGTCGATATCATTGTCGGAAAATTGAGCAGCGTTCGCTGGATATTCTACACCCTGTACTTACAGTTCACAATGGGGCGGCTGGCGAGGATACGAGGATCCGTGACGAATGGCGTTGTGCGTCAGAGATATCTCGAAGCCTCATCCGAGCATCCCGCAGCTGCCTGCTTGGATATCTCAGATCGAGCACAGTCCCTCATGATCGACGCGCGTTTCATATACAAGACAGCACCGCCCGGCACGATGAAGGCCCCTTCAATATCGCCATCCAAAAAGAAGAAAAGCCGCGGGGCCACGGACGGCAAGACAAAAGGAGTAGAGAGAAGGACGGAGGAGGCAACAACGAGGACGACAGAGGAGACACAACAGGAGACACCACAGGAGACACCACGGGAGACGACAGAAGGGACGATAGAACAAACGTCAGAGACGCCGTCAGACAGCCCTGGGTGCGGAAAAGACGACAAGCCAGACAGCGAACAAGGCATCGACACAGATACTCGGACAGAGGACAAGCCGGACGCCGGAGCAAAAGACAGGACGGACAGCGACAAAAGAAGCAACATCAGTGCGGCCACACCTAGGGCCGCTACCGAGTTTCATCGTTTTCGGCATCTCCCAACCGAATTGCGGCGTTTGATCTGGGAAGCATCCGCGCTGCCTCCCAGGTGCATAGAGTACATTCGGCGTGCCTCCTTCCAAACTCTTTTGGTGGCAATAGCCTCCCTGTCAGCCACCTCCTGCCGGACCACGGCCTTTGGCGTGCTTGTTTTCAGTCCCGCAGGACCATGTTCAAACTCTACGGCAGAAGCGTCATCCACACCAGGCTGCACGGCTGCCTCGCCGGCTGCAACGAGCTGGAGCGATACTACCGCCGCCTGGCCCGGTTTAACCGGCGCGCTAGGCAGCTTCAGCTGAAGATGAAGATTACGATGCACCGAATTCATGTATTGTACGGGAGAACGGGAAAACTGCCGGCGCACCTGTACCCGTTGCTCTATGACTTACGGCAAGGATGGGGCAGCTACCTTGTGCTGCGGAGCAACGATATTGCGCCAGCCAACTTGTTTCGACTGGGGCAGCGGTGAAGAAGTCCAGTATCGCGTGCTGTCCAACCCATCCAACCCAATGGGAAACAGAAAGTTGTTCTTGAGAATATCGATAGCAGTCTCAAAATAGGCTCAGGCCAGTCTCAAAATAGATCTCAAATATAAGTGCCGCCAGATTTTATTGGCGGCTGTGTATATCGCAACACAAAGAAGACGAATCCGACTCAAATTCAATACGTATATGAAATTTTCAATGCCAACTCTGTTGATCAGTCTGTTGCCCATGCATGGAAAAGCAGGCTCTTAGTGGCTTATCGAAAAAGATCCAAGTTCTTTGTAAATAAGGTTCAGAGATGGAAAGACACAAGGTTCGTCGGCATGGAGCTTGATAACCCATTGGATTACTCGATTACTCGTAATGATGGGGATAAGGTTCACGGCACAGGCATATAATATTTTGCAACATTGAAGTTCCCAGAGATTTACTTCTTGGACTACAACACATGAAACTACCAAACTATCCCGCAGCTGAACTTCATCACTGTTCACACCTCCAACTCAAGCTACCCTTTTTTGTCACAACACAAATCACGACGCGGTCAGATACTACAGCTACGGCTTCATCCGGAGATGGACTTGCCGCCTCGCAGATGAGCCTGACGCCACAGACACTAGACCGCGAACGCGAGGCCATCGAATTCATCATGCAGAATCTCTCCTTGGCACGCAATGCGTCCAGGGACGTGCTCAACACTGTGTATAACGAGCTGTTTGTTGAGTTGGCGGCCGAGGTCCGAGACCTCTGCGGCAGGGTCCTTTCAGACGGCACGCTTCACGCAAGGCCGTTGCCATGCACATCAAGAAGTTCATCGACCAGACCAGCTACTTCCAGGCCAATACGCCCTCGGGCACGATGGTGGCGCGCTGTTCCTTCGTTTCAAGCCCGCCACTGTGGAGGAGTTTTTTGCCGAACCCCCAGAGACCCTCGCCGAGTTCAGCCTCTTCACGCCTTCCCAAGGAACTGTGCCTCATGGTTTGGGACGCTGCCGCGCTCCCGCCCGCCTGTCTGCACTACATTGTCGACCACGCTGGCGGCGAGCACACAGTCAAGGCCCTGTGCAGTGCCAATACGCTGCCAGTCCAGCCGGCCCTGCCGGACTGCGGCCTCTGGCTGGAGTGCCGGGAGTCACGCAAGTGCGTCCGCCGCGTGTACCACACGGTGATTGCGTACACCTGCCAGAAGGGTTTCCTTCCGACAGCGATCCCATGGAGAATGTACTACCGCAACCTAGCCGCCTTCAACAACCAGATTCTGCAGGTGCAGGACGCCATCCGGCTGGTAACCACGTGGTACGGCCGGCAAGTGAACTATGTGGAGCAGCTGCCCAAGAAGGCGTGTGTCTTTCTGCAAGATTTGTTCTCGTAAGTAGGTGTGGAAAAGGGGTTCATGTTGTGTGTACTCTCAGCACTAGAATCATATACGCTTTCATATATAAATATAATTTTAATCGACAGTTGGTTTGCCTTGCCTGTTCTCATGTTCCATTCTCTAATGTCGTGAACGCAAAGAGACAAAAAGCTTTCTGCTTTGAACAAGTCCAAAGTATGTAGCGGTCAATCGTCACAATATCCCCACCCCCACCCCCCTTCGGCACACCACGACAGCAAGACTTTGCAGGGACAAAGATACAGGTCACGTGATACATGTGCTTATGATAAAATGTGATTGATTATGCTTGAAGGATACGCCAGCACGTAAGTTGTGAGACGATCAGATATCACTAACCCCCATTACACCCGTTACATACGAGTCATACAGTCCCGTTACTTGTGAAAGTGCATGAGGGAAGAGGTCGCATCGCTCAAGCAGACGCCTCCAAGGACTCGTCGTCGTGCTTGGCCAGCGTCTGCTGGTTGTTAAGCTTGGGGTTGCGCATGGCTGCGGCAAGACCAATGAGGGGGACGCAGAGGCAGATGCCGGTAATGGTCAGCAAGCGCATGACGTGCTTGTACGAGTCGATGATGGCCGTGCGCTCAACGGTGCCGACGGGGTACTCGGCGGCCAGGGCCAGCGGGTCGGCGTAGACCGCGGCAGCGAGGGTGCTGTTGATGCTGTTTGAGGTTGGCCTCGAGCGTCGAGGGCAGGACCTGCGTCCAGAGCGCGCCCGAGACGGTGTTGCCAAAGGCGGAGCCGATGTTGTAGGTGGCCAGGTACAGGCCGGTCATGACGGCCAGGTTCTCGTGCTTGAGCGACGCCTGGATCGAGGCCTGCGCCGGGTAGGGGAACATGCCGCCAGCAATGCCAGCAGGACCTCGGCACCGATGACGCCAGAGCGGCTGCTCGACGTGGCGTCGCCGCGGAAGCGGATCAGCAGACCAAAGGCGACGAGGAAGAGCGTCGTGCCAAAGAGGATAAAGTACTTGAGGCGGCGGACGCGGAAGACGACGAGGCCCAGCAGGAAGCCCGTGATGACGGAGCAGAAGGAGTACAGCGAGGTGATGCGCGTGGCAGACTCGATGCTAAAGTCAAAGGCCACGTACAGCATCGTGTACAGGTAGTCGCCCTGCATGTACAGGCAAAGTTGAGCAGCAGAGCTATGCCGAGCGGGGCCCAGACGCCGCGGTCCTTCATGAGCGTGAAGGGCACCAGCGGGTGCGGGGCCTTCATCTCCCAAAAGAGGAACGCGGGGATGCACAACAAAGCCGACCACAAGGGGCGCGATGACGTGCGCCGTCTTCCACTGCGAGGAGATGCCGCCGGCAATGGTCAAGGGCACGAGGATCAGGGCAAAGACAGCAATCATGAGGATGATGCCAATGACGTCCAGGCGCCAGAAGAGGTCCACCAAAAAGGCACCGGCGCCCTTGTCCAGCTGCAGCGCCGTGGTGTAGGGGCTGATGAGGCCCAGCTTCTTGGCGCGGCGGCCGACCACGATCAGCGTGATAAGCAGCGGCAGGCAGCACACTGGGTAGATGATGCACCACATGCCAATGCCCCAGCGCCACGTCGTCGCCGCCAGCACGCTCGAGGTCACGTTGCCGCTGATCCACGTGTTGATGATGAACGGCAGCGCCGGGACGTAGCTGAACAGCAGACGCGAACGCGTCGACGTCAGATCCGCAATGATGACCTCGATCAGCAGGATGATGGTCGTGTAGCCAATCTGGTAGAGCACAGCGCCGCCGGCGAACGCGTTGACGTTGTTGGAGCCCGCCTGGACGGCCGTGCCCACGACGTAGAACACAATCGACACAATGATCAGCTCCACGCGGCCGAAGATGTCGGCAATCTTGGCAGCCGTGGGCTGGGCGGCCGCAGCAATGACAGACCGCAGCACGTTGATGGCAGCCAGCAACGAGTGCTCCGATACGACGCCGTGGCGTATGTCTGGAAGGTGTAGCGCACGGTGCCGTCGAGGCCGTACGCGTAGGCGACGAGGAACGCGCCAAAGAAGAGGGCAATGCGGTCCTTCAGCGTCAGCACCGACGACAGCGCCTGGACGGCCGTGCCCACCGGCCGACTGGGCGGCGAGACCGGCCGGGGCCAGCTCGATCTTGGTCTCGGCCTTGGCGGTGTTGTTGTTGGGGCTGCCATCGGCCTGGATCTCAGGCGCAGGCGCCACCTGGTCAGCCGCAGCGGCGGTGGTGTGGATGTCCTTCTCGGCCATTGTGTGTGAGGGTTGGATTATGACTGTGTGCAAGGGACAAGTCAAAGACCATGACAAGGAAAGAAGCAAAAATGGGACAGAAGATCAGCGGCTGCAGCGTGGGAACATCCCGCTTCAAATACTGAACGTGCAGGGGCCCATGCTTTTGCTTTAGGTAGTAGTCGTCCTAGTTTCCTCTCTTTTTTCCTTTCTCTGTTTCCTTTCTCTTTATCTCATCTCATCTGTGTAAGCTACCTCTCGAAATTTCACGCTGGTCTCCATCTAATCAGATGGCCTTGGTTGCCGCTTAGCCCGCCGAAAAACCTTAACCTAAACCTTAGACGGAAGACTTGGCTGTCGATCCACAAAGGCAATGTCAAGCACAACCCAGCGACTCGTCTTGGCAACTCCGTTCTCGGGTGTTCGAAAATGTCCGGCGCGTTCTTTGTGCTTTTTATCGTCTTTATTATCGACTTGCCTTACCAAAAAAGTGAAAAAGAAAAAGAAAAGAACGGCGTTCACTTTCTTAATACACAGCAAATTTTGTTGGGGCACAAAGACTCGGACAAGGGAAGGGAGAAGAAGAAGAAAGGAGAACCTAAAAATAATTCTGCTACTCAAACAGCCTAAATCCTGAAGTCGAAAATTAAGACACAAACTTAACGTGTGACCAGCCCCCCTACAGCAAAATGGGACAAGGTCGCAAGACACACCAGTAAAAATGCGCGATTTAGTTCCTCGCACCTGGCCCTACAATTTGACAAGACAAAAAAGCATCAGCAAGAAATGTTCTTTTGAGTACGTATGTAACAACGGCAAACAGCAATAAGGTTGGTTCTCTCGTGTCTTTCGTGCATGTATGTAGTCCCGACGAGACTTTTACCCACTCCACTGCTCGCCCGTAAAAAAAGCAAGCCACTCAGCCGCCACAAAAGAGCCGCACCGCTGCTCAGCGTATTCCTCTGGGGTTTGACGCTCCTGCTCCTCAATTGACAGTTTCTTGGCGACCTTTTTCGCCTCCGGTTTTCGGTCCGACAGAAAGAAAAGAAATAGAAATACGAGTAACTTCGTGGGGTGTGGTCTTAGATGTGAATGCGTAGAAAGAAAAAGAGAATGAACAGAATGGCAAATATGCACCTCGCTCACAATGTCCATCTATTAGCGCTAGTGGGTATTCTCCACTCGACCCATTTCTTTTCCAGTTTAAGGAACAACCCTCGGGAAACTAAAGTAAACGGGAAGTAACAAAAGTGGTAAAAACGACCCAAAACAAAATTCCACAAACCCTCCAAACAAAAAAGGCCAGAAAAAAACCGCCCAAACGACCATCCCCACGGTGGTTCCGTCACCAAAAATGGTCCTCCCAATTGTGGTAATTTTATTCCATTTTAACAATTACTGTTCTTTGGGCTACGTTTCTATTTGCGCACAAGTGTCTAAACCAGTTCTTTTTTTTTGTTCAAAAATTAAACTTTACCTGCCCAAAAGACCCAAATTGGGCCAAAGAACATCAAACCGGGGTTTTGCCGATGGATCGCCCATCCATCGTACAAAAGTACGGGGTACTTTGAACAGCCAAAAAAATACAAACTACAAAGGCCCCATCAATGCTGATGGAGCCCATTCTTTCAATAACGCCCTCGTGCCCTTTTGCCCTTCCCTCCTGTGGTTATAAAAAGGCAATTAAATGTGTGAAGGGAAAAAACGCGTATTTTTCAGAGTCCCAAATTTCCCCCAAGTCCCAAAATTTACCCCAGTTTGATCCCCCCCAAAAACAAAATTGTTTGAAAAATTTTTCCCAGTAGGCAGCGAGGGGTTTCCCTGTTCCTGGTTTTCCAAAGGACGTAACCCCATTGTACTTCGAAATTTTCACAGCCAATACAAGTTTAATGGTTTCCCTTGTCGCTGGCCACGCGCCCCACCAGCGGTTTGCGGGATGCCGCCCCAAGGGGAAAGGGGTGAAAAAGGGGAACAGGCGAAACTTTGATTTTTAAAGGTTTAAATTTGGGCGGCGAAAGTGGCCCGAAACCCACGATTTTAGTGGAGGTGAAAGGGGTCACGTGCTCCTGAACGAAACTTTAAAAAAGCAAACCTAGAGATAAAAAAGGGAAAAGCTGAGAGTTTTAAAACCCAATAAAAAAACCCTAATCATGTATGTGTACACGAAAAATTTTTGAAGAAACTTATGGCACACAAACCAAAAAATTAAGTTATTAAATTTTAATACATTAGCAACAAAAACTGTGGGATTGTACTACGTTCTTAAGAGAGATTTAATTTCCAAAGGAATCAAGGCAAAATCCAAAAGCATCAATTAATCTGCTACAAGAGCGTCAAGGTACGCCACATGAGTACTTTTTCTATATATGAACCGCGGCTTCAACTTGAGCACACGGAGGAAATAAGGAAATGCCAAAATAGGTTTTAGTTTTCTGTTTGCATGTCGTCGCCGGGATTTGCTATTCGAGTGGCTTAAACAAATACCAGGAGGCCCTTTTTATTTCTCTCTATTTATAGAGCTTGATGTATGTCACTTTCTTTATTTCCTTAGCGAAGTGGATGCTGAAACGATATTTGTTCATGGGAAAACAGAGAACCACAGAAAGCAGAGATCGTCTCGACCAGCCCACACCAGCACCGGAAATTATCAAAATAATTAACCACGCAAACCAAATCAAAACTTTCTTCTCCCTGTTCACCTATGAATGGCCCTGGCATAGCATGAGCCGTCACAAACCAAGAATTAGTCCTACCCAGCCCAGCTCAGCCCGGTGAAGTATCTCAAGATCGGCTGACGGCTGCTTAAAGTGTGATGGTGCGCGTATCGCCAAGAACAAAGGCTCAAAATGGGTTCGGCAAGTAGCCGAAAGAGGAAGTGCTTCAAGGCCGTCAACACATCCTGTTTTGACGGCGAATCGGACGCCGCTCTGCACTGAGCATTGAGCAGCAAAAGAGAGGGCCGTCTGGCGTTTTCTCTCTATTTATAGAGCTTGATGTATGTCACTTTCTTTATTTCCTTAGCGAAGTGGATGCTGAAACGATATTTGTTCATGGATATTTATTAATGGGGGTGGTAAAGGTGACAAAAAAGCGACAAAGGACATAACAAGAGAGGTAGTAGCCAAGACCAACAAAAATGAAATGTACCAAAAACAAAACCTATGAAGAAAAAGGAAAAAAAGAAAAAGGAAAAAAAGAAAAAAAATAGAGACCAAAAAAGGCATAACAATGCCTGTGGTGGTTGCTCGTTTACTTTCAGTTTGTTGCGAACAAAGAGAAGGCTACATTTTGTCCCACACATGTTCCGTTTTCAGCCAGTCGTGTTGGTACCACATGTGCTATTCGTTTATTTCTGCCACTCTCCCCTCCCTTTTCACATTTTATGATTTTGTGATTTGTGATTTTTGTTTTTTGTTTTTTTGGATTTATAGTGTGAAACTTTGCAATATTTCCTTCTTTCCCCCCCCCGCCCCCCTTTCATTAGCACAGACGATTTCCAGAAAACCGTTCTTATGAACAAACAACGCCTCCAGCACAGCAACATGGCTTAGGCAAACTTTTTTTTGGCAAACAAACTACAATCGCAGAACCCCCATTTTTACCGTATCTATCCTCTATCACTTAACAACTCCCTCCCCCCATCTCTTCGGCTATCCGCAATGAGAGGACCCCAATCATACGAGATTGATGGGGTTAGCGAAAAGGTCAAACTATGACGACAGCCAGGACGCCTTCACGAGCCGAAAATTAGATCTTGACACCGTCCAAACTCCCCGAGAACAGAGCGAGCCAAGACCCGTCTGCCAATCCAAAGGGAAGAGAAGCGGCGAGCACGAGGCGTGGGCGAACTGGGTGTATCCCCCAGAATTCTTCGACCGGCTCTCCAGGATTCATTTGACGCGTGAAGCTCTAGGCGGAGCTCGATCGCCGTAACCGTCTTGTACAGCACCACCCGAGGTACCATCGCTGCAAGCAACTGTATCTGATCTTCTGCGTGCGCTGCGAGGAAGAAAGACCTCGGTCGGTTTGCGCGACTTGGCGGCCCTGATCTCGAGGAGATCCGTAAATGTAAGACGATAAGTTCTCTTTATTATCTTCATTTTATATTAAAATCCGAAAGCTAGCTAATCGACCCGCACAAAAGTTGTCCTACCGCCTAGTATACGGTCGTGGTCACCGGATACGAGCCGACTCTCATCACTAAACAACGCACAGACGACTATGGTAACACAGCATATGACGGAAAAAGATCTACGCCGTTACGAATGCTGCAACTTTGAGCAGCACCTGAACAGTCACTATAACGTGCAAGCAATCTACGACTCGAAGATGCCAGCAACTGGGACGCGATCCAAGCTTGCACTATTCCAGCCGCACCAATCGTCCACGTCGTCGCAGATCTCCGACAACATGTTCCGGACATTTCAAAACAACAATTTCCGCGCCATGAACGAGGAAGCCGTGATGACCAATGTCATACCGTTTATTCTCGGTACAAACATCGACAACAGCGAGGGCCGCCAGAGCCAGGTGTCTGGGCAGAATATTATCTTTAATAACCTCGTGCCACTTACAGACGACACGATTGTGCCTCCCAAGCCGGACCTATACTAATTGGCGCCCATCCAAAGACGCTCTCCTGCCACCGTCCGCAAAGCACTTGGTCACCATATTATGCCATCGAAGATGAAGCACATGCCCCTCGCACCCAACTTCTTTCTGGAAGTCAAAGGCCCGGGTGGCACCTCGGGAGTGGCCTTGCGGCAGGTCCGCTACGCCGGTGCCATTGGATCCCGCGCTCTTCATAGCCTGCAAACTACGGAACCGAGACACAAGAGCAGCAGTACGACGGTAATGCCTATACGTTCAGCGTGACCTACTACGGTGGCACGCTGCAGTTGTACGCCCACCACGTCACGGCGCCGGTGCATACTGGCGGCCGGCCGGAGCACCACATGACCTTTGTTGACGGAATGGCTCATGACGAGTAGTCTGGACAATTTGCGTCGTGGAGTGACTGCCTTCCGGAACATCCGGGACCTGGCCCAACAATACCGCGATGTCTTTATCCAATCTGCCAACGAGGCCGTCGGCAAGGCTACAGCGCAATCATCAACTCGCCACCCTAGCAGCATGAAGGAGACTGCAGAAAAAGAGGAAGACGGAGACGAAGGTGATGGAGAGACAGAGGGGGGCGGAGAGGGCGAAGGAGCAAACCATGCAGATGACGAACAAAACATAGCCGAAACAGCCACAGCAAGGAACACGGCAGCAAAGGCAACAACTGTTCGAAACGGCGACTTTCCTGTGCCGAGGCAACCGGCGAAGCAGACGAAGCGTCCGCACCCAGCGGTGGCGGCACTCGCGGCGGTGGTGGACTATGGAGCGCGCGCTGTGAAGCGACTTCGGCGCTTTTGACGATGGTCGTGGCTAGACGGAAGAGGTGAGAGCTGTACGTAGCTCCGTCCACGTGCCGGTATGTTATAGATTTTGATGGATTTTGATAGACCCGAGTGAGTCTCAACGGTAGCACTATTGCACACAGCAACATTGCGTGGTAAAGAACACTGCTAAACTGTCGCCATTTTGCATGACATGGACGAGAGAAAATTTTGTGCCTACATTTGCTAACTACAAACGGACTTTTCATTATATGAAATTTTACAATGAATTCGTTTCGTAAACCGGGGTCAAAGACACCGTCGAAAAGCACAGGGTGTGTCGGTGTCGCATGTTTTCCGGTGTGACGCCATCTGATAGCCTCCAGGGCCGAACTTCGTCAGCGATAGCCAACATCAAATCTGATAGCGTCCAACAGCCGATAACCCTCCAAATAATTACGGAGCAGAGGCTCTTCCCCAATGCCAAGACATCTGATAACTAGTGCCTTTTTCTATACTTTTACACTCGTTTCTCATTGTGAACCGGTTGGGATATTTTGAATACGACAAAACATTCCCAAAACATTCCATCGCAAAGCTCCCACTGACCATCTCCGCCAAATTCACAATGTGAGTGTTCAATTCTACAGCACCAACGCAGTCAACACAAAACACTAACAACCCCCCTCTCCCACACCTCCTCCCAGGCCAATTAAGCCAGATGCCGAGTATGACTGGCTCGAGGAAGCCACTGCACCGGCTTGTCTCGAGTGGTCGGCGGCCGAGACCAAGCTCGCCACCGACCACCTTGACGCGCTGCCCCAAAAGAAGATGGTCGAGGAGAGACTTCGCGAGCTGCTCGCCAAAGAGGCAGCCCCGGCCGAGCGCCAGCTCGCCGGCAAGCTGTTCCGCCTTGAAAAGACTGCGGCCAACCCGCTCGGCGTCTTTGAGGTGGCCGACAAGAACCCCGATGGCTCGGCCGCCGGCGACTGGCGCGTTGTCATCGACATTGGCGAGCTGAGCAAGGCCGAGGGCAAGAGCTACGTCTTTGTCGACTTTGACCTGCAGAGCCGCGTGCTGGGCGGTCCCCATGCCACGCGCGTGCTGCTGTACCTGTCGGACGGCGGCTCGGACCTGGTCGAGGTGCTGGAAGTTGACGCCGTCAACGGTGGTGTCCTGCCCGGCGGCTTCCGTGCGGGACCCGACCGGCTAGCCGTGTGCTACCTCGGCCCTGAGCACATCCTCATCCAGACGTCGGTGACCAACGGGCTCAAGACGGCGGCCGGCATGCCGTGCACGGCGTTCATCTGGAAGCGCGGCACGGACCTCCGCGACGCCAGGGAGGTCTACACGGCGCCCGCAACCGATGCCATCAGCCTGCTGACGTCGGTGGGCCCGCCCGAGAACGGCAGCGCCATCATCACGCGCGCCATTGACTACACGACCTGGGCGCACTACTCGGTCACGCTGGACGGCACCGTCACGGAGCTGCCCCTCCCGCGGAAGCAGTGCCTGCTCGTGCCGCCGCGCACAACCGCCGAGCACCTCGTCGTCTCGCTCGTCGACAAGGCCACCGTCCGCGGCGTCGAGGTGCCCGCGGGCTCCATCCTGGCGTGCACCGTGGACCCGGCCGTCCCCGAGGACGAGCGCGTCAGCGTGGTGTTTGCGCCCGGCGACAACGAGTACACGCCCCATGTCGTGGCGGACGGCGTGCAGGCCAGCCGCTCGCGCGTGTACCTGACGGCGACCAAGGACGGCCAGGAGCGCCGCCAGCTGATGCAGTGGGACAAGGCCAGCCGTACGTGGTCGGTCCTGCGCAGCACGCCCATTGCGACGGGCTCGCACATTTCGCTGCTCGGCGGCGACTACTACAGCGAGAACTTTGTCGTCAGCGAGTCCGGCCTGCTGCGGCCGACGGTGTCCTGGATCGAGACGGACGACGGCACGAGGTCCGAGTTCTATGCCCAGCCGGCCGTCTTTGACGTCGACAAGTTCCAGCTGCAGCAGCTCTCGGCCGTCAGCAAGGACGGGACGTCGGTCGACTACGTGCTGCTGTCCCCGCGGGACACCACGAGCGCAGACGCCGGACAGCTGCCCGTCCTCGCCACGGCCTACGGTGTCATGGGCATCTCCATGATGATGCGCCACCTCGACTCCATCCTGGGCGGCGTGTCGCTCGTGCCGTGGCTCGAGAGTGGCGGAGCCCTGGCCGTGGCCCTCGTGCGCGCGGCAGCGAGCGCGGCCCGGAATGGCACGAGGCCGCCCAGGGCACGCGCCGCCAAAAGTCGTACGACGACTTCATTGCCGTGGCCGAGAAGCTGGTCAGCGACGGCATCACGGCGCCCAGGCACATTGGCGTCTTTGGGCGTCTGGTGGTGGCCTGCTGGCGGCCGTGATGGGCTGTCCAGCGGCCCGACCTGTTTGGTGCCGTCGTCGCCGACGTGCCCATGACCGACATGATCCGCTTCCCGCTGCTGGGCATGGGCGGTGCCTGGGTCAAGGAGTACGGCGACCCGTCGGACCCGGCGATGATCGACGCCATCCGGGCATACTCGCCGCTGCACAACATTGTCAACGACGCCCCGACGCCGTACCCGCCGCAGCTGGTGACGGTGTCGACCAAGGACGACCGTGTTGGTGTGGGCCATGCGCGCAAGTTTGTTGCCAAGATGAAGGACGCCGGCGCGCCCGATATCTTCTTGCACGAGGACAGTGCTGGCGGCCACTATGTCAGCGACTCGTTCAAGAATGCACAGCTGATGAGCCGGCGCGTGGCCTTCTTGATCAACCGCCTACAGTCGAGTGCGTGAGCATGCGGCGTGGACGTGCAATGAGGGGAAAAAACACTTTCTGCCTGCTTTTATATCTAATCATACCAGCACCCACGTATCTAGATAACAGTATGAAATCAAGCGGCTTCTTATTTTCCTCGGTCACCAAAGACGACTATTGTCCACCCACTTTGATAAACGATTGAAAACTATTATTTTTAATGTGAAGTCTGCGATGTACTTGGGACGATAATGACCTGGAGTCGATCACTCTGTTACTCTCTTTACTGGAATCTGGACCGCCATCATCTCAAAGGACATCCAAACGACAGCAATGTACGGTCTCCACAGGGGTTCCCGCGCAGTGGGGATACGTTTACCAAGCATCCCCGTTCAACCTCCGTGACTGCACCGGCCACACGCAGAATTTGGAGTCGTGCATGGGGAACCCGATAGCGGTGCACTAAGCAGACAAGGGACGAGTATTACGCAGCACAGAGGGCAGAAGCATGGACAGAGGCCAATGCACGAGGGACAAAGTTTCTGTCCATAAACGGCAGCGGCCAGGAGAAAAGAAGGCGACAAAACTTTGCAAACACACAAGAAGAACACAAGAAAGCTGTCAAAGCTCATAAAACACAAGTGTCCTCCGTCTCGCCTCACACTCACATCCTCCTGTCCGTCTCCGGGTATAAGTCTCGTCATCTCTCCCGTCGTGTTTTCTTCAGACACCTCTTCCCGCCATCACTGGCCCCTTGCCCACCCGATCATATCGATATGCCCCAACATACCGTTGCTGTTACCGGCGGCCTCATCCAAGGCATGGCCAGCCCTATCGATCCGGCTATCACTCTCTACAAGGCATCCCGTATGCTGCACCACCGTTGGGCAACAACCGCTGGCGGGAGCCACAGCCCTTGGTGCCGTGGGAGGGCGTCAAGGTCTGCAACACGACAGGGTCCATCTGCCCGCAGGTTGCGCCCAACCCGCGCTACATGAAACATTCTGAAAGGATGGCCACAGTCTGAGGACTGTCTCCATCTCAACCTGTTCCAGCCAGCCGAGGGCGGCGAGCACGAGAGGCCCTGGCCCGTTCTGGTCTGGATCCACGGCGGTGGCTTCCGCGAAGGCGGCGCAGCCGACCCCAACTTTGACGGCACCGCCTTGCGCAAAAGGGCGTCGTCGTCGTCATCCCCTCGTTCCGTCTCGCTGCATTTGGCTTCTTTGCCCACCCAGACCTGACGGCCGAGAGCCCCAACAAGGCATCGGGCAACTACGGCATCTACGACAAACGTGCAGGTGCTGCACTGGATCCAGCAAAATATTTCTGCCTTTTGCGGCGACCGGGCGCGCGTCACGGTCAGTGGCCAGTCTGCGGGCGCGACCAAGACACACACCTTGCTACTGTCGCCGCTGACCAAGGGCCTGCTGCCCGGTGCCATTATCGAGTCGGGCGTGCGGTCGCCGCAGGAGCCGGTCCTGGAGGTGGGCACACCCTCGTACCCCTCACTGAAGCAGGCAGAGTCGGAGGGCGTAACTGTCCTCGAGGAGCTGGGCCTGCCGGACATTGCGGCGCTGCGGGCGTTTCCCAATGTGCCGCGCATCACAGAGCTCTCGCTCAAGAGAGACACCACCCGCTGGGGTGCGCCGCCGCTCTTCCGCACGGTTATGGACGGCCACGTGCTCCCCAGGCCGTACGGAGACACACTCGACCAGGGACCGCCCAACGACGTGCCTGTCATGACGGGCCAGAACCTCGACGAGGGCGGTGTCTACAACGAGCCGCGCTTTGACTACGACGATCTCGTGGCCAGCGCCTATGGCCGTCTCGGCCCGGACCAGGCGCCAGAGCAAAAACGCTTCTGAGGAACGTGTCCAGAGGTTCCTAGACATCTACACACCAGCGGACCGCGAACCCGGCAGGGGTCCCCTCGCGGCCTGGAACCTGAGCGCCCGCGACAACACGCGCCTCAACATTAGTCTGTGGGCTCAAAAGTACCACCAGAACGCCAAATCGCCCGTGTTTGGCTACTATTTCACGCACGCGCCACCCGACTGGCACGGCTGGACCGCACCCGACGCCCTGGCCACGCCAAGACGCCCGGCTTCACCAACAGCAATGGCCCGCTGACCGGCGCCTATCACAGCGCCGAGTTTGCCTACACGTTCAACTCGCTCATCACAAACAACATCCGGCCGTGGACCGGCGCGGACCGTGTGCTTGGCGACAAGCTGTCGACCCTGTGGGCCAACTTTGTCCGCAATGGCACGCCCAACGGCAGCGGGCCCGCAGACCGGCCCGAGGGCGTGCGCGAGTGGCCGTCGCTCACCGAGAACCCCGACTACCTGCTGGAGCTGGACGGCGGCTTTGCTGTGGTGCCGACAGTCGAGAACCCGGCAGCCAAGGCGTTCTGGACAGAGTACATCGACTCACAGCCACAGGTGTAGTAACGTAGGGGCTGGGGCTGGTCGTACGTGGAGGAGAGATACATGATAGACTGTTCGTGACACTCTGTTTGTTTCTATTTAATGGCATTTTGGAGGCGTGATTTCTTCAAACATTCCGACGTGTGTTATTTTGTGAACAGATTTCTGATCACTGTGATTTGTCTAAAAATTCAACATGTTCGAATTGTATTTTATTTCTTTGCGAGGAAACCTCTTGCTTCTCGACGACTCGTCTTTGAAGCATCCCTCCCTTGCATATTCGGCATGAGATTTTTCATCGGCAGGACATTGCAGGCAGAAAAAGCGAGATTTCTGGGAGTAGGTCCAGGAGCCTGCAAGAAGTGGACGAATCGCGTGTTAGCCATGTCTCCACGGAACCCATCCAAGCCCACTTTCTCTGTTTTCTGGTCCTGGCCGCCGTGCCATTTGTGCCGCCGCCTGCGTCTCGTTTTTTTGTGCGTTGTTCTGCGACAGAGTGCCCGTTGTCGTGCCCGCCTTGTCCCCACGGCCGGTTCGCTTCCGATCCTGCTCGGCCACCACAAGCCGGGGTACTAAACTGGGGTGGGCAGCTGGTTTTGCCTCTTTTTTATTTTATTTCATTTTCTCGGTTGGGGCTCTTTTACTTGCTCTACGAATGCAGGACACGGAACTCCCGGCAGTTCCGCTCTTGTTCTCGGCGCTTATTTACCGCAGACGTTCGCCCCCTCCAAAGCCGATATGCAAAAAAACTGTCCCTTTGTTGTTCTTGAGAAATATAGAAAAGTATGAACAAGAAATGCAAACACAAACTACACAACGCATACTCGCGGCTCTCAGTTTAAGACTTGTGAAGCCGTGAGGCCCTGGCAACAAGACAAGCCATATATCTGCACCGTCAACTACGGAGTCCACACAACCTAGTCAAGGTCAACATCACCATTGCACCTAGCATTATACCCGCCATTACTACCCTGTATCGACACATACCAAACACCACACGACAACAGCCACGTCTCCTCCTCGAGTCGAAGTCATTGACGCCGTCGCTCCCACAGGAAGCCAAACACAGTCCGTTGACATAAAGAAACAAGACAATGGCATCTTTTTCACAGAGTCCAGTGACATCGAGCCCTCTCCTACATTAACGAGAACAGGATATCGAGGCCGTTGATGAGGGTGAGAGGCTGCCACCTGTGGTGGTAGAGCCCCGAGGTCAGACAAACCTGCTGCCCATGAAGCAGCTGCTGATTGTCTTTGCCGGTCTGTCAACGGCAATGCTCTGTACGTTCGGCTTCCCGACCCCAGAGTATCCGGCTTGTCAAAATTTTGTACTGACAGTGATCACGATCAGGCTCCAACCTGAACCAGACAATGTATGTCGCCACTTACAAACAACAATAAACAACAACAACCGCCCTCCCTCCTGTCCAGAAATAGATGCCCCCGACTGACTCTTTCCAGCGTCGCCACGGCCCTTCCTACACTTGGTGCGGCTTTCCACGACGCCGCCATATCCTCATGGGTCGGTACGGCCTACCTGCTGACGAGCACCGCCTGCCAACCGCTATACGGCCGTCTCAGCGACATCTTCGGCCGCAAGGTGATCCTAGTGGGCTGCCTGCTCGTGTTCTTGTTCGGCGGTATTCTCTCTGGTGTCTCGCGCAACATGTCCATGCTCATTGTCTCGCGTGCTATTGCCGGTATCGGCGGCGGTGGCATCATCACCATGGTCAACATTGTGATCTCCGACGTGGTGTCCCTCAAAGAGCGCGGCAAATACCAGGGCATTATCGGTGTTTGTCGTTGCTATCGGCACGGCTGTGGGACCACTCCTGGGCGGTGTCTTTGTGGCCAGGGCCACCTGGCGCTGGTGCTTCGTACGTCTCGCCACCGTTACCTCGACCAACTATCTCTGCCTTATTTATGTGCCTTGTTTACTAACAAACGCACAAACAGTACATCAGCATCACTTTTTCGATTGTAGCCATTGTTGTCGTGGCTTTTGGCCTGCCCCTCCGAAGGGTCAAGGGCAATGCCAAGGAGAAGCTTAAGAAGATTGATGGCTGGGGCAGTCTCGTCAGCTTTGTGGCCTCGATTGCCATTCTGATTCCCATTTTCGTGGGCCGGCACCCAGAACCCGTGGTCATCGCCGGCGGTGCTGATACAACTCTTGCTCGGCGTGGCCCTCATTGGGTTTGTTTATCCTTGTCGAGATGAAGGTCGCCAAGCTTCCACTTATTCCTCGTTCGTCTCTCATCCCAGCCAGTGCTCTACATCACAATGGCCAGTTCACACCGTGCCTGACATTAGCCCTTTCCCATCCGCCATGTTTAGAAACACGCACGTCTCCGTCTGCATTTTCACATCCTTTCTCACAGGCTTCATGACCTTTGTCAACCTCTACTATGTATGTGTTACTTGTGCCCCCTCCCAGGAGATCTCATCCCCTTCCAAAACACAGTCGCTGACCGTCCAAGCTGCCCCAATTCTACCAAGTTGCCCGTGACGAATCCGCCCTCAACTCGAGCATCCTCATCCTGTCGCAGATCGTCACCTCGTTCACGTCCGGCTTTCTTGTCTCCATGTGGTCCTGCTAACCGCATCAACCTCATTGTTGGCTACGGCCTTTGGACCATTGCCTCGGGCCTCTTTACGACCGTCACACCCACGACAGCCACTGGAAGCTCGTCATCTTCCAGCTTCTGACTGGCCTCGGCAGCGGCCAGACCCTCCAGGTCACCCTTGTTGCCATCCAGGCTGCCGTCGAGCGCCACGAAATGGCTGTCGTCACGGGTGCCCGCAACTACCTGCGGATGATGGGCTCCACAATCGCCATTGTCAACAACATTGTGTGCTCCCAGCTGACGCGCCTCGAATTTTCGCCCGCGGTGCTCACCGAGATTCTGTCGGATCCCACCACCATCAAGACCATGAACTTGCCCCTACTGCAGGAGACACAAGCCCTCAACGCCTACGCCAAGGGCGTCTCCGTCACGCACTACAATGATGAACGGCGCTGGCAGGCCTGCAGTTTGTGCTGTGCTGCATCTCTGTCAAGAGCTACTCGCTGGAAGCGGTCAGATTGACGCCAAGCGAGCGAAGAGGCCAAGGCGTGGCTGGAGCGGCGCAAGGCGGAAAAGAAGAACGGGCAACGCCATGGCCGCAAACGCTCCAATAGAACAAACAACGGGCCACGGCGACCACACGTGGCAATGCAGCGACAGATGGAGCGGAATGGGGGGTACAATAAGGGTAGTGTCATTTCATATACATAACTACATAACGTGCCGAGAACAGTTGAGCTCACATGTTGTAAAATTTACAAGACGGAAGGGTGGCAGACCACTTTTTGGGGCACCTACCACGGGAAAAAAAAGGCCGACATACTCACTTTTGTCTTCGCAGAATGGCAGACGTGGCGGGACTTGTCTTGGGGGGCATTCCACTCGTGACTCGGCAAGTCGAGATAGTATACCCGAACCCTTCGAATGGTACCAGAACTACAAGAAAAAAGTCTCCCGATTTCACTGCTAGTTTTGTGTTTCAGAAGCTAAGCCTTGAAACTACCTTATCGGAAGTATCCGGGCTCCTTACAAACCTTCAAAGGACGAGGGGTTGGAAAGAATTGCGTGGCAGTCCAAGTTGGTCCACACCATTTGCCAGCCGAAGTATATTCTATGTCCTACGAAAAGCTATCGAAGCCGAGGACACTTCAAGTTCATGAGACGAGTGGGGATTGACCCGAAATACAGAGGTAACTTTCAGTTTTGACTGGGACACAATTGAACGGAGAGAGGGAACAATACTGTATTTCTTTCAAAAATGAATGCCCACAGCTTACTTCTTCCTATCCAGATCGACCACATTCCCAAATGCCTCGCCAACAAACCTGATGCGGCATCTGGACTCCATCAGCGCAAAAACGACGCGAGAAGGTAATTCGCAACCTGAGAGAGCTCAATGAAGAGTTGTGCCGGCTCCTTCGGTCGTCAACTACCGAGGAAAAAGGAAGAAGACGACAATGCTGTCGTCCAAAAGACTCATCAATTCGCTTCAACGTGAAAATGTCTAATGATCTTCGCCAAACCGCCTTGCCTCGCTACACCACGCCTTGGCATCGAGTCTCGTCTGTAACTGCACAGTTCCAACACCACGCGACGCTTGAACTCAAAAAGCTGCTGGAGCGTCCAAACGCCGACGCAAAAGACAACGAAAGCACCCTGCTCTCGCCGACTTCGTCTCTCATGTCAACGCTGCCGGCATCGACGGCGTCAAGGACGAGGACGACCCGGCTGTCAGCCCTTTCTTGCTGTACACCGTCGCCCAACGCGTCATGAACGCCGAGGTCGTCCAAAATAACCTGCAGTGTCGCGCCATCTCCCGCCCCCGCCAGCTCGCCTCCATCGTTGCCGCCCGCACGCCGCCGCTGTCCGACCTGGCCGACCGCTACCGCGCCGACGCAGCCTACCGCGACCTCGTCATCGCCAACCTGACCAAGATCCATCGATACCGACGTTACCGCCATTGCCGTCAACCTGGTCTTCGGCAGCCTGTGGCGCACCGTCTGCCCTGACCGCACCAACCCGGCCCGCGAACGCCTCATCGAGCAGTTCGGCCCGCCGCGTTGACGAGATTGACGACCCCGCCCCGCAAGGAGCGCCTCAAGAAAATGGCTCGAGAACTCGTACAACTTTGCCGCCGAGATCGCCGCTCTCATCGACGCCGTGCCGGCCGCCGACCAGTTCCCCTGTGTCTTTCTCGACCCGACGCTCGGAACTTCAAATGCCGACGCTGAGGACCGGTTGCTCGAGTCGAGCGAGGGCCGAGGACCGGGGGAGACGCGGAATGGACCTTGTGGGCTCCTTCGACGCGCGTGCCGAGACCTGCTCGAGATCTGGCCGCGTCCGTGCGACGCCGCGCATCCTGCCGCCGTCCTCGGTCGCGTGCTGAGCCCGGCTGACGTACGTCGCAGTCACGCCGCACGGCCGATCTGCCCGCCACATTCCGCCAAGACTAAGACTCGGTAGCAGAACGTCCTGCCGGTCGAGTCGGGCAATTTGCGCCAATCCCGCTGGCCCTGGCAGGTCAGAAAGAAGAGCAAGACACTGGCGTCCCCGCCAGCCCTATCTCCTTGCCTCGCCGCCCCGGACCCCCCATACCGTCCAGGTCTTGGCTGCGTCCTGCTCGCACAAACCGTCCCGGTCACCAAGGCTTAGTTCAGCGCCTCCGGCTCGCTGCTGCGCCGGCAGTCTCGCATGGCATGCCGCTCCCCTGCCCGGCGCCGACTGTCTCGAGCTGCTGCCTGCCGTGACAGCTGTGGCACTCTTCGACATTTTCTATTTTGTTATACGTGTGAACGTCAATCGCCTGCGCTGCTAGCTGGCCTGCCCTCAGTCGACGCATGGGACTATCTCGGCTACCGCTTCAAAAACAGGCTCGGCCTGGGGAGGCAGAAGCGGGTGCGCGGGGGGGGTCTCTTTTTTTTACGGTCGTTTTTTTTTTCTTTTTTTTTTTAAAAAGCAATCCCCCCCGAGTGTGCCCGATGCGACGATTGCCTCTTCTTTCCCTGGCCCCTCCCCGCCGCCGACTGCCGTCTCTTTCCGCCTCGTCGATTACAAGCTGCTCGAGATGAACCTCGACACCCACGCTTCGCCGAGTCCCGCGCGCCTCCCACCCGCGTCGGCTGGCGCCCGACAACGACCCGCTCGCCATGGCCCGTTACTGCCCGAGGTCTCCCAGCGGTGCGCGGTCTCTTCACCATGGATTGCGCCCGCGGTCGTCTGCGGCCTGTGCAACTTCTTGTGCGCCGTCAAAGCGAGGCCCGAAAAGAACAGGCCCGAATTGCCTCGGGCGCCTGCCACACGACGCCTGAAGCCACGACGAGCTTGAGTCGCGCGCACGCCCGCGCAATGTGTCTGTCGACCGCGATGCCGCCACACGCGTGCTGGTCAGTGCAGCGTGACGTCGTCCCCTCCCAGTGCCGCGCCCATGTATGTCGTGTAAACCCGGACGCCGCTGCGGGTGCGGCCCAAGTGCTCACTACTGCCGGCCGGGACGGACCGCGTTATGTGCCCTCTGCGCTGCTCGTCTGCCGGCTCTGGCAAAGCCCCTGACGACGCCCCTTGTCGAGTAGTGTCGCTGTCTAAGCCGCATGCATCTGCCCAGGAGTAGTGTGCTGTCCGTGTTAGTTGGCAGTTGTGCGCGACGGCTGCTAGGACCCGAACACGTACACATGTTCCGGCCTGCGTCAGGCAGCATCGAAACCGTTGTGCCGACCGACGACGGCGGCGGCCTGCCGCCGAAACGGAACGGCCTGCGCTGCGGCAACACCCGGCAAGATCCCAAGCCGCTGAAGCGGCACAGCGTGCTTTAACCTTTGCGTCGACGCGGCATCGAGGGTTCCCGATTGCCGTCGATGCTCCGGGAGTTCGACGCCGCTGCGCTGCGTCTTGACGGACAAGAACGGTGCACAATGCTTGACGAGTCGTGGCCGAGCTGCGCCGCTGGATCGCCGTCGCGGCCGCCGCACCGAGACCTGCAGCCTCTGCGAGTCTGCGACCCGTCTTCGGCCAGCGCGGCGGCGAGCCTCGTCGGCGTGCTTCCTCAGCGGCTGCAAACACCACGCAGTCGCTGGCTCCCCCGCCCTGTACGGGCTCAACGGACGCGGCCGCATCATCAACATATGCCGCGTCTGAGCTGTCCGTTCTGCCGTCCGCCAGCCGGACGGCCGTCCCGCCGCTCGGCAGCAATGCCCGGTGCTCGACGTGCTACCAACCTGCGAACTCCAGCAGTGTTAGGCCGGCCACGTAGATCTATGCCTAGGCTGCTTCGACTGCGGCGAGGCCAAAGCCGTTTATCGAGCGGCAGTGCCGCGCGGGTGCGCCGCCCGACCCGGCCTGCAGCTGCTGGCGCGTGCTCGAGTGCCAGAGGCGCGGCGGCGCTGGCGGTCCGGGTTGGCGGTGGGGGCTGCGCTTACAACCGGGATGCGGCGCCGCAGCGGTTGCGCCATGTCCAGGCTCGGCTCGAGACATGGAAAGGCGCCGCTGCGACCACTATCACGTGCACGGTGCGGCTGCGCACCGCACTGGTGCTTTGCTGCCGCAACGGCCGTGTCATTAGGCGGCGCCATTACAGAACACATGGACGACGAACACGCACGTGGGGCAGTGGCTATCATCGACCGTGAGTAGCTACGACGAGACGACGACGTAGGATCTATACTAGGATGCATTTAGTTTGGTAAGGTACTCCCTGCTTCACTACTTGCTGTGGTCCACACCACCTCGGCCCAGGCCATTGCCACACGTTGCCGTCTCGCTCCGTACCAGCGCCTCGCGGCGTCGACGGTGGCGTGCAAAACCGCAAAACGTGCAGCGACTCCCGATGCGGCTGCGCCGCTGCTGCTGCCTGTCGCCTTTCTCATCTTTTTTGTCGTCGTCGTCCTCGTTGTCGTTTTAGTCAGCGTCTTCCACCAATCGACCGGCGCGCCCACTGTGGCCGCCGAGCGCCGGCAGTCATGGTAACAAGGCCCGTTGGGATCCCATACAGGTGCGCGCCAAAGTCGTCGCCTCGCGGAAGCCTCCATGTGCGCGGCTGGTTCCGCCGAGCGCGGTCTCTGTAGGCGGATGCCCGGGCGCCTCATGCTGACGGCAGGGCCACGCCCGGGACGTCGGGCAGAGGCAGCGCGCGTGCGCGACGGAGGCCAGGCGCGCGGGCGCGTCTCGCCGGCCACCCACTTCTTGACTCATGAAAACGCCAAAGACCCTTCGCTGCCGTTGCGCGCGCCCGACTGGCCGTTGGTACTCGAGCGGACAGTGTGCAGGCTCACGCTGCTGATCTCGTGCCTCCCACGTCCAGCAACGCCGTTGAATGCGCAGCAGCCGCCCCAGTCGCCGATCACCATCTGCCGTTGTGTCGGGTGCCCACACTGGAACCAAGACACGCAACGGAACAATCCAGTTCTGGAAGACGTCTGACGCAGCCCCCCCCCCCCCCCATATCTCCCTCCCTGCTCACTCACATGCGTTGTCAAAGTTCTCCAAATGCACGGTGCTGACCACCATGCCTGGTTGTTGATCGACCGCGTCAAACACGGGCGGTAAAGGCTAGCACCGCGGCGCAGTTGTCGTACGCCTGTTGCTTTGCGTGTCGTCGGCGACGCGGCCTGCGCCTCTTTGCGCGCAGTCCCCGGCAGATGCCGTGTCGTCCGATGTTCTGGCCCCGAGAGAGCGAGCGCGCGAGCGGCCTAGCGGGCGCCGGCGTCCGCTGTGACTTTGCCGGGCTCTTCCGTTGTGTTTGTTGTCCGTCTTCCCGTGTCTGGCTTGTGGGTCTTGCATGTCTAGCGGACTCTTTGCTTGCTTGCTCTTCGGACCGCACGCCTTCTTTCTCGCTCCTCCTGCCTTGGTTTCTCTTGCACCCCCAGCCTTTCCCGGTTCGACCGCGCCCGCTCTTGTGTCCTTCTTCGTCTGGCGAGTCGACCAGGCGCGTCAAATAAGCTCTTGGGAAAGAACCAGGCGTCTTGTCGTCGAAGAGGAGGAGACGAACAGTTTGACGATGGACGACGTGGTGGCACCGCGGCCACAGTTGACAGAACAGCATCGCAGCTCGACCCGGACGTAGATCGGCGACGAGACAGAAGACGGACAAGACGTAAGACATCGAGGTGGCCTCAGGTTAGCGCCCGAAGTCGCCGAGCAGACGAGACGAATGTGCTTCGGATCGGAGAGCTTTCTTTTGCTGGCGGCATCTTGTCGTGCGCTGCCGCGTTTTGGTCGGGCTCCCGGGATCTCATCGTTCCTTGGGCAGCTGCGGTGCCGCTCCAGACTGCAAGCGAGCAGTTGCGATGTGGCGGCGAGACTGAATCGTCTCGTCGTTGTGCTCGCTTGGCGCGGATTGCCGGCGAGAAGGTGAGCGCACATTACTCACCCCCACCCCCACCCCAGTGAGCGACATGGGGGAGGGGGATGGGGAGCAAGAGGGCTGATTAGGAGAGGGACAAGTATAAAGTAGTATATTGGAGAAAAGTCGTATAGTTGTAGGACACGATGTGACAAGAGTTGATTGTATGTGGCTTTGACACTGCGAAGAAACTATCAAGACTGTCCTTGAACTCCTTCCTGCTGGCACGGAGAGCATCGCCCAACAGGAAAGGTCGCTCAGCTCCATTTCGTTCACGTGACATGTATGATCGAAAGGAACGAAGATGTGCCAATACGACAACAACTACAGATTCTAACAGCGAAAATCTAGCCTGCTTGAGTAGTGAATGATTATATCGCGAGAATGGCAAAGAAAAAAAATCACAAATTCCTCCTCTTGTATGACTTTGCTAAGTCCTCGGCTGCCACCTTTTTCTCGTACAATGTCGATCTATTTTCTCTTCTTATTTTCGTTTCTTTTTCTTCTTTTTCTAATTTCTTTTTTCTTGCTTCTCTTTCATTCCTCCACGCTCAAGCTTGTTGCCAGCTTCAGCAGGGCGTCCTGGCCGCAAAACATCTCGGCCCGCCGTGGGAGCAGCTGCGACGCGGTGCGCCAGTCAGCGCGCGGTCTCTTCGTCGAGCGCTCCTACGGCGGCGACAGCGACCTTGCAATATGTTGAGCAGCTCCGGCTCAGCTGCTGCACCGTCGCTCGTTGTGTCGTCTAGGATTTAGTTCAGCCTAATTGCTCGAACAGACAGAACAAGGGGTTGGGGTGGGTTTGCCGCCCAACAACTCACACATAATGCGTATATCGCGACGAGTAGATCGGCTGTTTTCTTCCTTTTGTCAATATCCTCTGCTCAGCGGCAGCCGCTCGACCACGTATCTTATCATATCTCTCTATTACCCCTCTTTTCCCATCCCCGGCTGTGTGTGGTTTTTTTTTTTTTTTTTTTTTTTTCTGGCTAGTCGGGATGCGCCTGATCATGCCGTTCATTATCTTTTTCCGTATGGCCGCATTTGTGGCAGCCGCACGCCGGTCTCGTTCGTCGCTGCCCCTAGCGAAGGGGCTGCTCCAGCTCTCCAGCACGTGGGAATACGCCGCGGCTGGCGAGTGTGCGTGTGTCCGTCGACAGCAGACCCATGCCAGCCGACTGCAAACTGCGTCGTTGCTCTTTCTCAGCGGTCCTCGTCGCCCGAGCCGGGTGGCGCCACGTAGCCGCAGCAGCGACATGGTGTACGCGGTCACCGCACGCCTGTCCCATGCCCTGACTCACCACGAGCGATAGTGGCTCCACCGCCGCCAACCAGCTCTTTTTCGACGCGGTGTTTTTTGCGCCCGCGCTGTGTCTGTCAGCTGCTTCTGCAAAGATCTTCCTTACTATCTCTCTAATCGCCGCCCAGCGCCGAGCCCAGCGCCGCCGTACCACGTGCCATGCCCCCGTCTCCACACCGGCTCTCATTTTTTTTCTTTACTCGATTTGTTTGTATTTTTTTTCGCCGCCGCCCGACCCGAGCCCGATGCGTCTCGTAGCCGGCCGTCGTCCCTCGCCCTCGTCCTTTGTGTTCTGTGTTCCCTCCTCCCGCCACATATATCTGACAAACACCAGCACCAGATGACGACGTCCTAAAGCACCGCAGATTCTCCTGAGCGAACCAAGAATGTACGGCGACAGAGATCATATAAAAAGCAACAAACAACAAACAAAGGTTAAGCGTCCGAGTAATGACAGAGACGTATAATACCCTCTATAAGAGTGGCCAGGAGAAATAAGTACTGAATAAAAAGAGCTCGAAAGAACAAACGAAACAGAAAATAGAACGTTGAACAGAAACAATTAATTTTTTAAAAAAAGCCAGCAGAATGTATAATTGACGTGCGCAGAGAGAGAGCAGCCGACCGCGCGCCCTACCGACCGCGGACGCACGCGCCAACGAGAAGATTTTTATCTTTTTTTATTGCTATATCTTTTCTATATTTATGATTTTTATTTTTTTTGGCACACCGACCATCAACCGGCAATTATTTATGAGTCGAAGGGAGATGTAGGAGCGGCGGAGATATATGAGAGAGAAAAAAAAAAACATAAACAACAACGACATACAGACAATAAAATATACACAGAAAAATCCAAAGACCTTGAGGTCGCGGTGCGAGGCAGACAATCATACGGCAGGACTTGGCGCGAGCAGCGCGCTAGCGCAGACGGACGCAAAAGCCCGGCTACCACTAGACCAGCCCTCACTGCTACCACACTGACCACACAGCGGGGACAAGTACGAAACCGCCACAAGCAGGCCCGAGACACGCACGACTAGCGCACGAACACCACATAATTGTGTCTCTATTCTATTCTATAAATCCTGCTGAACGACAAATTTCCAAAGAAAACTATCTGCAATACTCAACATCTTCAAGCACCACGACGGTTGGCTAGCACTCGCCAGCACATCGCGATAGACAGAAACAAATCTACCTTTACTCCTCAGCTTCACCGCAATGGGTCCAGTGCCGCCGCAGTGCAGTCTTCATCGGTCGATCGTTCGTCGTTGGTGCGGTCGGAGTATAAATGATACGAGAGAGGAAGAGAGTAGAGAGAGAGAATGTCATACATATTACGATATCGTCGTCGATTAATCGTAACAATAAATAATAACAATACCCCGCCACAGACCCCGAGAGTAATTGACAATAGGTCTTGACCGCCGGAGATCACTAATAAATAGCAGAAAAATAAAGCCTGTCAAAAGAGACCGCCAAGCAACGTTAGATGTAGAATAGAGATGGCCTTTCCTCCGTCGGTCAGCTCTGCAGGCAGGAAAAATAGATACAGTCAGTCGGAACCGCCACCTACAAAAGGCTACCGCAGAGCAAATGAAGCACAACGCAACACAAGAGCGGAGAGAGCCAGGCTTGAACTCGCGCCGTAAACACCGGTGGACAATAGAAAAATAAATGGCGCACAGAAAAAATGAAAGCTAGCTACTCTTGAGAGCACGGTCGTTCCGTCAGCAAAAATTAGAAAACTAGTTTGACCTGCTCACACAAATCATAAGATCAACAAGCGCGAGCTACCGCGAGGAGTAGATCTCATCTCTCTCTACAGCAACAGCCGTAGAGTGCGGCCATAAAGACGAATCAACAGCACGAGCAGACTGTACTCTATCTCAGAATGTCGTTACCCCTACCAACTTGCTAGCTGCTGCTCGACTGCCGACACGTTGCACAGTTATTATATGCAGACATCTCGAGAAGAAACGGAAAAAGACCGTGCTACTCTCTCTGCCACGGACGTAATTGAGAACCCAGCAGCCGAAGCAATGATACTTGATTAAAAAGTACGGCGAGACAATATCTCTCTCAGCTGTCTGGTCAGGACGAAATGCGCAGACAAGGAGACGCACAAGCCGCCAGCGATCTAGACGCGCAGTGTACCGGGTATGGCCCCAAGGACAGATACTAAGACCCCAATGGACTCATCTAAGCTAGCAACTGCATAACTAGGCGAAAACAAAGGAAACGGACGATTTTTCGTGCACGAGAATCAGAGCGATTGACCAAAGACGAAAGTACAAAGGAGCCGCGGGACACGCGCAGACAAGGAACATAGCATTAAAGTTGAATTATAAGAAGACAGAATTAAGTGAGAGACGAACCAACTGGACAGCAGAAATCTAAGAAGACACAACATAGACGAGAGAATCTTCAAGAATTCATATATATCTCTATACTATATCTATATATTATAGAAATGAAGAGTACAAAAAGTACACGAGCGACGAACGGAGCACAAAGCCCGATACGGACATGTCTAAACGTCAGCAGGCGATCAGCCGACGAGCGAAGGCGTGGACAGCAACGAGCAAGCTAGTTGAAGAATTCTGAGCAAGCATGAAAATGACACCATCTATATCTATATATTGACTCTTGAAGACTAGAAGTAATGTTTGAATAAAAGCGGCGCGCCCTCAACGACAAGAAATTACCGAGAGCCAAGACAATGCGACACCTTGCGCTGAGGAAACAAAGAGACGGACGATATCTATCGTCTCTATCTTATATTTAGAGCTTCAGTACGAAAGACAACGGATACGAAAATGAAAACCAAAAGAAGCGTGAAACAAGGAGAAACCAACACAGCTCGCGGAGAAGACGTCAGAAGAGAGAGAACAGAAGACACAGGATGACCGGATTACTCCTCAGATACAAAAAAAGCATCAGTATTATACGTCAGCCAGATCTACAGGATCAAAACATCTATCTCTTTTACGACCAACTGGCACAGCCAGTAACGACGAATCATAAGCCATGATCATATATACCGTAGTGCACCAAGTCATAGGTTAAAAAAAAGAAGAAAGCCTGATACGGACTTTCGTCGTTCTATGAAGATAAGATCAGACGAATAGAGAGCAACATAGAACGAGAAGCATGAAACTGCGACAGCTTTTCAGTAGTTCCAAAGACTCTGCGAACGAGAGAAAACAATAGCAAAGACAAAGAACACCGTCAAAAACCTGTGAGATACTTACGTACAGGATCGCACGACGATCGACGACAAAATTCTATCAGCACGGACGCTTTACTGGGCACTAGGATCTTGATCTATCTCTGCACGAAGGCGCGCCTCTTTAATCGTCGATCGTGTACGAAAATTATAACGATAGAAACAAGACAAGAAGCGACACCGAATTATATTTCCGAGTATATATAGACGATCAGGCAGCGCCTTGTCCTTGAATACAAGCTATCGAGCAAAAAACAAGCATAAGCAAGCAGACTTGACGAAACAAATAAATAGTACAGACAGATAAAGAATCAAGGTATAGGCTTACCAAAAGATACAATAATAAAAACAAGAAAAGATAATATATCTCCATAACTACAACGAAACAGGACAGAAACAGCTAGACCCGAGATGTACAAGGATGGCAGAGGGGAAAAGAGCACCGGGCACAAAACAGGTCGGCAAAACACATCAGCCGTCCTCGCCAAGTAACAGATATAAGACAAAATTCGAGGCGAACGAGAAAAATGGGCGATACAGGAAAAGTAGACCACTTAAGGTATTACTGACTAACAGTATATTATATATATTAGAGTTTATCTGGCATCCATCAAGAGTGACAATATGAGCACACGGAACTATTAAACATGAGTCGCCAAGTATAAGGAGAGCCAATTCAAAAGTAGAGCAAGACATGACAACAAGAAGCCGAGTCTATAGAGACATGGAACAGGACCAGAGAACACAATAGCAGAGGGAAACGACACGGAAAATACCGACCATAAAATAGAGATTAGAGGACAAGACGATCTCGATGAGAAGCAGCAGCGATTGGGGATGCGCGTAGTAGTTTTTCTGCAGCTCGGCCGTGATGGCCTTGATGCGGCGGTATCGGCTGGTCGTTAGCGGGAGGAAGATGATGGGCGAAGAAGAGGGGCAAAGGAAACGAATGAAGAGGAAGAAAGAAAAGAAAAGAAAAAGAAAAAGAAAGAATCGAAAGAAAGGAGAAAGAAAGAAATCGAAATGGATCAATCAACTCACGAATTTGGCTCTCCTGGAGCAGACTGGCAAGCTTCTGGCCGTCCATGATGACGGGCAGGCGAAGAAAAGAAGCAAAAGCAAGTGCTGGAAAGAGAAAGAGGAGAAGAAAGACGAAGAAGAAGAAGAAGAAGAAGAAGAAAAAAAGAGGCCACTATCGTCGACGAGGCCGTCGATGCCCAAGATTAAAATTTCACCAAGGGGACCAGAAAAAAAAAAAGTTATTCTGCCGTGCGTGAAAATCTTCACCGCCAGGGGGGAACGGCGGTCAGAAAAGGGAAGGTGCCCCGCAGCCTCCTGAGAAAATTTTGAGACGTAAAAAGGTAAAAAACAGCAGAAAAGGAAATTATACCACGTGATAAGATAGCAGGAGTGGAGCATGTCCAAATTAACAGTACAGACAGTGTGTAGACTGTGGAAGGAGAGGACATTCCATACAGAGACGACTTTACTTTGTTTTACACTTACTTTCTTCTTCTTTTTTCTTTTTTTCTCTTTTCGATTTTTCTATTCGGTAAGTGTATGACCCAGCTGCCAGATTCGGCAGATTCCTCATGGTCGGAGCCGAGTGCTGGACAACGTCCGAGAAATGTTGCATCGAAAGAACGAAAGCATTCTCTTGGTGGGCGATCTGCAGTTCCTTCACAGGGAACAGACTGCGCTGTCATGTTCGGTAATTAAAAAGACCGATCCTGCCAATGGTCGTGGCCACTGGGACAGTCGGACTTTCTGCGGTGGTCGGACATGGCTGGACGGTCAGGTGAGAGTGAGAGAGTATGTGAGAGAGAGAGGGAGTGAGAGAGAGGGAGTGAGAGAGCAAGAGTGTGTGTGTGTGTGAGATGAGAGTCCGGAGGACAACTGAGAGCCGAATTGGCTGCTGGCAGAGTGGCACCGTCGCTCGGTTTCCTCTGTCCTGTCTCGCTGTTTTGTCTTTGTCTTTCCTGCCCAAAGCCCAACACCCCCCATAGGTGTCGATTTCCGGGCACTGCCACCCTTGCACGACATTCTTGAGAGACTTGGTTGGTCCTTCGGGATGTAGGAGGTTTCCTCCTCTTTTTGGGGAATAAATGAAAGCCCTGCCCGCATCTGTGCTGTCCAATGTCCGTAGGCAGAGTGAAGAAATCGCTTCTCTTTACAACTTTTGATCTGTGTGATTTTGTTTCCCTACAACCCAAAAACAGAAACAAAAAAAGCAAAAAAAAGCAAAAAAAAAAAAAAACCGTCGGAATGGCCGACTCTGAGCTTCGAGAGTCTGTGTTTGTGCGAGACGGACAACCACCCGTCACCGGCTTGTTCAGCGTCCCGAACCGGTCTGCCCAGTGGCTTCGGTGGCTTCAAAGGCAGCAACGGGGGCACCGGCGACGGAACGAGCAGTACCACTGGATCCGGAAGAGCGGCAGCAGCGGCCACAGCGGCAGCAACGGTGCGGGCGGTGGCATCGCCGCACGGGCACATCGACCGGCAGCAGCTTGCCGCATGACACCGGCGCCAGCTCGCCGGAAGTTCTGGACGAGGAGGCTTTGGCTACGGAGGAGGGTCGTCGGCATCGACGACGACGACGACAACGACGACGCCGACGACGACGACGACATCACAGCAGCGGCCACAGCAGCAGCACGGGTTGCAATTGACGACCGGCGTCGTCGCAGGCATTGCCGTCGCCAGCGTCGTGGCAGTCGCTGCTGTTGCGGCGGCCGTGCTGGCCATCGTCCTCTCGCGGCGACGAAGGCAGCGTCGGCCGGCCCAGGACCAAGCGAGCAAGCAGCAGCAGCAGCAGCAGCAGCAGCAGCAGCAGCGGCGGCGGCGGCGGCGGCAGCACGAAGAGCCGGACCAGCCGTTCAGTGCCCCGATGCAACAGCCGAGCGGCCACCGCGATTTCGACCATCCGCCCGACGAGACGGTTGCCTTGGCCAAGACGGGCTCGGCGCAGGATGCGCTTCTAGAGGAGACGGAGGAGGAGTTCCACCACCACCACGATGACAAACCGCCGGCCTACGAAGAAAGCGTCCCACACAGCCTTTTGCACGACTACCGCACCATGGCGCTGGGCGGACGGTCCTTTGCTTCGGCGGACGCGGCAGCCTACGCGGCGGCGCTGGGTCGGTGTCGGACGGGTTCCGGCAGTACCAGGGCCGGCCGGAGGACGCGCGGACAGCCAAGGACAAGACGGGACTGGGTGGTGATGTATGTACTAGACGATCCCTGTCGAGAGAGAGAGTACACGAGTACACGTAGGGGCTGAGATCCGCTGCCGCCCTCTTTATTTGCAGATGAATGAAAGGACAATGTTACAGATCTTCCGTACCAGCATGTACCAAATGCTACGTCGAGAGTTTGGCCATCTCCGCGGCTACGACATGGTGTTGCTACGTTTGAGGGCACGATGCGACTCTCGGATCTTTCTTTTGAGACTCCTCGCTTACTTGTACAAGCACACGTACACGCTGACTCCATGTGCCCAAAGATCGTCAGATGTCGACGGGAAAGGGCACTCTGCTATCTCACATCAATTTCTCAGATTAAATCATCTTGGCCCCGGTGGGATTCTCATCTTAGATAGGCAAGCAATACGGAGCATTTATGTACGACGGGGGGCAAAGTAATCTAAAGAGGAGCTTAAGCAGGCAAGAGTCCGTCTCTCGTTGTTGGTCTCGTGTCGATTCCCCTGGTCCTTGTGTCGGGGATCGGCACAGTTGCAGCTCCACTGCCAGCTTTGTCTTTCACAATTTTGTTTTGAGGTGGAACACTCAAAGTACATGCAGATTTTGCATTGTTATCCTTCTGACGATAGTCTCCAATGGATGAACCACAACGAGGCTTACAACTGAGACGCGACCAATACTGCTCACGTCGCTTCCGCTTTTGGCATGTTCATGTTGAATGTCTTGTCCATGTCTCAGTTGGCCTTGGCTCGAGTGCAGGAAGGAGCGGCCGAGAGCCGCCACGCAGTGTTCCGCCGAGTGGCTCGGCGTTTGTCTCTCGTACTTGCCGTGGATGGAGAGAGTATCTTCATCTTTTTATTGTATATAGCGAAAACCCATTAAATGGTGTGATTAACATGAAGATGTGATTGGCCTAAAGCAGGACACGCCTCAAAATATATAGAGATTCTTTTAACGTTTATTATAAAGGGCCTGCAGATTTTAAGGCGTGCCTGCTTGGAGCTAATCAGATCGATCATTAGACACGCTGAATATCCTGGCAGCACACCATACGTGCTTCACTCGCACGCAACGTGAGATTGCTGCGATCAGTGTAGACGAAGTCGTGAACAGAACAGCATGTACGACGTATAAGTAGGGCAGTTTCGTCCAGACCGTGAACTGATGAAACGCGACATACTAAGGCATATATCAAAAAACCAAACACTCTATCCTCATCCCGTCTCACACTTTTTTGTCTCGCAAAGCCTCCCGTTCCGAATATGGCTTCGCTCTTTTGCTGCAGCTCGATCCAGCCGTACCGGCCCCAGTATCTCACGCACCAGAGCAAGTTTGTCTCCTTTATGGCATGGGGCTCGTACCCTCGTGTGTCTGCTCTCGACGAGAGCGTGGCCACAAGGATATCTTGGGCAGCTACACGCCGCCTTTTGCCATCCAGCTTGTGCAACAGGTCAACTACGGCGCTCTCGAGTCGAAGCGGTACTTTGTCCCCGTCGAGGGCAACGAGGCCGAGTTTGTCGCGATCTCTGAAAAAGACTTGATTCGGCTAATTTCCAGAAGCTGAACTCGTGTGTTTCCTCCTTTTTCCTTTTTTACTTTTCTCTTTTTTTTTTACTTTTCTTCTTTTTTTCGTTTTCCCCTTTTCTCCTTTTCCCCTTTTCTCCTTTTCCCATTTTCCCCTTTTCCCATTTTCTCCTTTTCTCCTGTTTTCTCGTTGGCGCGTGTGTTGATTTTTTCCAATTTCCAAGGTTCAAAACTACAAGTGTTCGGCGCACGACAAATTCTTCGAGTCAATGTCTACCAGAAGGACCCCTTCAACAAGCACCACTGGCGTGCCAACTTGGCTCGCCCTGCGAGTGATATCGATCTTTGATAGATGACGTTCTGTGGCATAGACACCCTGTGAGTTTGGTGGTTGTGGATAGCGGCCCAATATCAAATCTGAGACTCCTACCGTGAATTTTCTCTCTTGAGGGAGTATCTGTACATCCCAGTGAGCGCAACTGTGTCTAGTGATTGTGATTTCTCGTGCTCCCGTGTGTTCCCCGTGCGCGTTGTGCATTTTTAGTGCTTTTACGACACGCGTAGCTTCATCCGTGCTCCTTGTTAACGTCTCTAGCGGCAATGATAATATTGCAGCCTTTTATTAAAAAAGAAATATATTAAAATCGATGAAACATTATTATAATCAAACAATAAAACTTCGAATGGAAAAAGAGGAAACTAAAGAAATAAAGAGGCCAAAAATGAATAAAGTATACAATTAAATGCACGGAACCCCTTAGCACGCCGTCTTTTGTGGTCCACTTTGTGGTTGTCGTGGTCGACGTCGTAGTCTTGGTGGTGGTCTTGGTGGACTGCTCCACGACTGTGACTGTGACGCTCGGCTTGTCGGTGGAGGTCGTGGTCTTGGTGGACGTGACGGTGGGCGTGGCGACGGTCGTCGTGGTTTTGACGGTGGTGTTCTTGGACGTGGTCTTGGTGGTGGTGACGGTGGTGTGGTCTTGACGGACGAGGTGGTGGTCTTGGTGGCGGTGACGGTGGGCGTGGCCGGCGTGTCCGTGGCGGTGGTGGTGGTGGTCTTGGTGGAGGTGGTGACGGTGAGCACAGAGGTGGTGGTTGACGGCGAGAGCGTGGTGGGCTTGCCGGAGGTGGTGGTGCGGGTGGTCCAGAGGGTGTCGGTGTCGGAGGCGGGCAGGGTGAGGGTGGTGGCCTTGGTGGTGGCCGAGACCACGGTGGTGGTGACGGTGGTGGGCTTGAGCGTGGTGGTCTTTGTGCTGTCGACGACGGAGGTGGTCACAGTGGACGCCTTTTGCGTGGTGGTCTTGGTGGTGACGGTGGTGGTGAGCGTCGAGAAGGCGGTGCTGGTGTCTGTGGCCGTCAGGTCCAGCTGGGCGCGGCGCTCCAGCTCGTCCACGTCCAGCTCGTCCAGGCTGTCCAGCTCGTCCTCGGCACGCCGCACAATGCCGCGTGCCACGACCGGACCCGAGCCCGACCGGCGGCGCTTGTCGACGAGGCAGACCGTCGTGGTGGCCTTGGCCGTCGACGTCTTGACGGTCGTGGCCATGACGGTGACGGTCGTGCCTCGGCGGTGGACGTGGTGGTGGTGGTGCCGCCGGTGCCGACGACGACGGTGGTGGTGGTGGTGACCTTGACGGAGCCCGGCGTCTTGGTGGCCACGGACGTCGTCGTGCTGCCCAGCGTGTCCGTCGTGGTTGTCCACTTGGTGGACGTGATGTCGACGTCGACCGTCGTGGTGGTGGTGGTTGTGGTGACGGAGGCGGTGGCCTTGCTCGTGGACGTCTTGGTGACGAGCGTGGTGGCGGGTGTGACGGTCGTGGCGCGTTGACCACGACGGTGGTCGTCTGCTTGGTGGTCGGGTCGGGCGCGACGACGGTGATCGTCGACGTGGTTGTCGTCTTGGCGGTGGTGGTCTTGGTGGCGGCTGTCGAGGCGTGATCGTGGTCGCGCCGTTGGTGGTCGACACGACATCGACGGTCTTCGTAGTGGTCGAGGCCGGGAGCGTCAGCGTCAGCGTCTCCTTGTCGGTGGTGGTCTTGGCGACGATGTCGGTCACGGTGAAGAAGGACGTGGTCGTCGACTCCACAGAGACAGAGGCCGAGGAGGAGACGGGCACGACGGACGATGCGTTGACGGCAAACGGCGTGGCGGCCACGAGGCTCATGTTGATCCACGTCGTCACGGCGAAAAAGTCTGCGAGCTGGAACTGCGCGGCCTCGTCCGCCGTCAGCTGCGTGGCAAACGCCGCGCGGCCGGCCGTGGCGGCGCCGGCGCCCGTGTTCTCGTACTCGCCAAAACAGCACGCCGTCGGTGTTGGGCGTGCTCGACGACCACTCGTTCCAGCCGGCGGCCTCGATGCAGCTGGGCAGGTAGCACTGGACGTACGCGACGCGCGCGTACTGTTCCAGGGCCGGCCGAGCGAGATGTCTGTGTACGTGGCCACGGCGTTGCCGTCGGCGTCGACGGGCGCGACGGTGCACTGGTCCGAAGACGAGGCCGGCGGCAGTCGTGTTGTCGGCGCGCTTGTCGGCGGTCAGGTTGATGCCGTCCTCGTTGGGCGCGATGGTGCTGCTGAGCAGGTAGCCGGCGCCGGAGCCCCAGATCATGTCGACGTTGCCGATGACGCGCGTGTTGTAGGCGAAGAAGTAGCCGTTGATCAGCAGCGCGTCCTGGTTGCCGGCCACCTGGCAGCCGTAGAGCCCGGCGTACTTGCTGCTCTTGACGGCGAAGCCCAGCGACGCGTAGTTCTTGGTCGTGCCGAACGTGTTGGCAAAGTTAATGTTGACGGCCTGGAAGTACGTGCCCGTCGCGTACACCGTGGCCGAGTCCGAGTTGCTCTCGTCCGCGCCGTGTCCACGCCGTAGCTGTACGTGATGGTCACCGAGTTGGCGGCCCAGTCGGCGGGATCCGCGCTGTAGCCCAGGAAGATGGTCGTGCCCGTGCGGTTGACCACGAGCTGCTCCGTGTACGTGCCCGGGTAGATGAAGACGGTCGCGACGGACGTCTTGCTCGACGTCGCCGGCATGGCGTCCAGCGCGGCCTGGATGGTGCTGTACGTGGTCTCGAACGCCGTCGACGGCCGTCTGCGCCACAATGTACGCGCCGGCGGGGGCCACGGTGCCGTTGTAGACCAGGAGGAGTTGGTGGGGTGGTGTCGTCGTGGTGGCGGGGCCGGGAGTCACAATGGCGTCCCAGTACGTCATGTCGATCCACGTGTGCTATCCATGACGGAGGCGAGCGGGTACGTGTCGCTGGTGAGCAGCGTGGCGTTCTGGAAGGCCTCGCGCGCGGCCACGTTGTTCTGCCAGTCGCCGGGCCCCGAGTTGTTAAACTCGGCAAAGGTAATGTAGTCGGTGTTGGGCGACGACGCGCTCCAGACCTTCCAGCCGGCCGGCGCAATGACGTCGTCGAGGTAGCTGTTCTTGACGACGACGCGCGCGTACTCCGAGTACGGGCGGCCGAGGTAGACGGCCTGCGTCAGGTCGACGGTGGCGTTGGCGGCGGCCGTGAACAGACACTGGTCGAAGACGTAGCCTCCGACGGCCGCGGCGCTGGCGCGGCTCTGCGCCGTGACGCACGAGCTCGCGTGCTTGGCGCCGATCGTGCAGCCCTTGAAGTAGGCCGCGCTGTAGCCCCAGATAAAGTCGATGGCGCCCTCAATGTAGCAGCTCTCGTAGTACTGGTAGCCCGTCTTGGACGCCGTCAGCAGCGTGTCCTGCCAGCCGATGAACGCGCAGCCGTAGAAAGCCCGTGTGCGTGCTGGCGATGCTGACCGCCAGCGTCACGTAGTTGGCCGTGGCGCCGTCGAGGTTGTCGCTGTTGACCACGTCCACGTTGTACAGCGCAATGGGCGCGCTGTCCGTCGTCAGCACGGCCGTCTCGGCGTCGCTGTGGCCGGCCGGCGTCGGGCTGACCGAGAGGCCGCGCGCAAACGCGACCGTCACCTCGTTGCCCGCGTACGTCTGGCCGGGTCGCCGTCGTGTAGCCCTGGATCATGGTCGGGCCGTCGCGGTCAATGGCCGCCACCTGCTCGACGTAGTAGCCTGGGTACATGAAGATGATCTGCGGCTCGGTCGTCCGGCAGGCTCGCCAGCGCCGCCGTCAGGTTGCTGTAGGAGCCCTCGACGGCGCCGTCCGGCGACACGAGCACGGCGCCGGCCGGCGGCGTTGTGCCGGACGTCGGTGCGCCCACACGGCGGTTGCTGATGCCGTGCTGGTCGACGTCGTGTTGGTGGTGGACGCGCCCAGCGCGTAGCTCGGCACGTAGGCGTACGCCGTCGCGTCGAGCCAGCTGCTGGTGTCGCCGAGGAACGTGTCGAGGCTGTAGGCGGCGGCCTCGCTGGCCGTCAGATTCGTCGCAAACGCCGCGCGCGCCGTGCTGGCCGTCCAGCTGCCTGGCCCGCTGTGTTGAACTCGCCAAAGAGCACGCCGTCCGTGTTAGGCGAGCTCGTCGACCACTGCTCCCAGCCGGCCGTGCTGGATGTGCGCGTCGAGGTACGAGTTCATGTATACGGCAATGGCGTACTCGGACCACGGCCGGCCTAGGTACGTGGTGCCCAGCTGGCTCGTCTTGTAGGACGCCGTGTAGGTCACGCGGCACGTGTCGAACACGAAGCCGCCCGCCCACGTCGTGCTCGGCCGGTTCTGCGCCGTGATGGCCGAGCCGCCGCCCGTGTTGCTGGCAATGTAGCACTTGGTGAAGTACGCCTTGCTGTAGCCCAGATTGTAGTCGACGCTGCCCTCCACGTACGAGTTGCTAAACACCTGCACGCCCTGGTTCACCAGCAGCGTGTCCTGGAACCACAAACGCGCAGCCGTACGCCGCCATGGCCGTGCCGTAAAAGTCCGCCGCCAGCGCCGCCGTGTTGGACGTCTGCGCGTACGTGTTGGTGATGTTGATGTTGTTACAGCGCCAGCCCCGACCCGTCCGTCTTCTTGCTGTTGAGCACGGGCGTCGTTTCGTCCTCGTTGGCGCTCGTCAGCACGCCGTCGGCAAACTGCAGCGCCACCGTGTTCTGCGTAAAGTCGTTGTGGGAACGTTCGTCTCGCCGCGCAGCGTCACCTTGCCGTGCGGTTGATGGTCAGCTGCTCCGTGTACGTGCCGCCAGAATGTAGATCTCGTACGCCGCCGCCGTTCGTTGGCACCGCCGCCAGCGCGACGACACTGTGCCGTACTGGCCGGCGGTCGGCGTGGCCGCCACTGTGAGCGTGTGGCTGTCCACCGTCGCAGATGCAGACGCGGACACGGATGCTGACGCTGACGCGGACACGGTTGTGGATGCCGAGGAGCTCGCGGCCGTGGCCTCTGCCTCCTGCTGCGCATCGTCGCCGGGATGGCCGCCAGGACGTCGGGGTCGATCCAGCTCGTGCTCGTGGTCGCCACCGACGGGTACTGGTTCGCCAGCCAGTTGACAGCTCGTACGCGCCAGCTGCACCGCCGGGTCCGTGACCCATGTCACCAGGCCCGCGCGCGCGCGGCGTGCTCGGGGTAGCTGCCGGCGCCCGTGGTCTCGAACTCGAGGTAGCGGTTGGCCGCCTGGATCGTGGTGGTGTCGTTGTGCGCACCGGCGGCCGCGATATTCGATGGCAGCGACGTGTTGCGGTACAGCACAGTCGATCCGGCGCTGCTGGCCGCGCCCAGGTACACGTTGGTGTTGGCCACGCCGGCCTTTTGCACGACGGCTGACGCGTCGACCACCACGGTCGAGTTGTACAGCACGCCCGTCGTCGCGTACGTGGCGCCGCGCGTGTAGGCCAGCAGGCCGTTGTTGTTGGTCACCGTCAGCGTCGACGCAAAGACGTAGAGCGACGGGTACGAGTAGACGAGCTTGTCGTACGCCTCGAGGTACGAGTACGCCATCAGCGCCGACGCGTAGCTGCCCGTGATGCGATCGTGCCGGCCGCCACAAACTGGCAGCCGTAGAAGCGTGGTGGAAGCCACGCAGCGACGCCGCGCCCGCGCTCGACGCCGCGTCGCTGTTGACAAAGTTGATGTGGTGCCACGTGGTGCCCTGCGACGACGACGTGCCAAAGGACAGCGGCGCCACCGCCGACGACGCGCTCGTCACCAGGATCGTCACGCATTGTTTGCGTACGTGTCGGCGCTGCCGCTGCCGCTGCGGCGTGCGAGGGCCGTCGATGTCGCGCCAATCACCGTCACCGTTGCCGTGCCCGTGACCACCACCGTCTCGGTATACGTGCCGGGCAGCACAGACACGGTCGGGTACGAGTAGACTTGCGCATAGTGCACGCCGTCGTTGATGTCGGTGAACTGGCCGCTGCCGTCCTGGGCCACCGTCACGGCCAGGGGGTCTTGGTGGGCGTTGGCGAGGCAGATGAAGATGGGGCTGAAGATGAGGTTGATGACGGGGTTGAAGACGGGGCCAAAGACGGATCTGATGGCGAGACCGATGAATGGCCCGATGAGGGAGAAGCAGACACCAACAGGGGATCAGCCGAAGATGATGCAGAGGTGATGTACGACGACGAGGACGTAAGAGCGGCCGGGGAAGACGAGGCCGAGTATGCGGAGGAGGTAGAAGACGACACATCCGAGGAGAGCGGCGCCGGCGAGTGTGCCACCCGTTTCTTGGCCCGGCAGGACCGCAGGGTTAGAAGATGATATTTCCAGCGACTCTGCTAGGCCCTGGCCGGCAAAGGCCAATGCCAGCAGTGCAGAAAGCCGCATCGTTGCGTCGGAGGAAGCGACGTCAACAGGAGCCTTGTGAGAGAAGGGGCCGAGTGTATCTGGTGAAGCTCGGCTGGTCGATCACGAGACGGGTGCTGGAAACAAACGAGAAACCAAGTGAAAACGGACCAGGTGAATCGAGACACTGGAAGAGGCCGGGACTTGGGCTCCCAGGGGGAGCGCGAGAAGACCCCATCGTTGTTATATGATAAAGCCATACACAATAGTATCCACGGCTCCTATCCATACACCCTTTACACCCTCTCGCCATGAGACTATCGTCTTGTAGCGCCTCGAGACTATCTTTTCAGCACGCCTGATTTTTTTTTTCTTCTTTTTTTTTCTTCTTTCATCTTTTGGCCGGCCTAACGCATCTGGGCGCTCGTCCGGCGGTGCCGTCTTGCATCTGCTCAATTTTGCTTGCTCTGGAGGTGCCCTCCATCAATGGCTTCTACGCTCCTCGCCCGGCAGCAAAGTCACGCACCAAGGTGGACCAAAGACGTGGAACAACGCCACACGCCTCGCCTCTGCACGATAGCCGGACGAGGCGTTTGTGCGCACGCACGGTCCACGACACAGCTAGCAACCGAAACAAGCATCAGCCCCGTACAACTCTCTTACAATACGGCGGTTATCTTGCTTTCGCCGTTTTTTCCATGGCCACGAGGGTGATCCACCGCAATATTGGAAATATTGAGTTTTTTATTCAGCCGGTACTTTCAAGGCCTACGACGTACGTGTGCTCCGCCGCCGTGCACGAGCACTAACTCGTTTTGCTCCTCGTTTGTCTTGAACGATACCACCACCCACAGCGTGTAGTTTTGATTGTTATTGGACAAGCAGCAACTAGCAGGCTGTTGTCTTACCCAACTAGGTTGACTAGAAGCATTGCAAAAACATCATTCGTCGGCCCTCTTTTGCTCGCGGTATGGACTATCGATTGTACTCAGTACTGCCGAGTATTGAGTTTTCACGACTCTGGGTACGAGTACGAGCGACTGTTCCGCCTTTTCTGTCCCAGCGGGCCGGACAGGGGCATCAACAGGAGTGATTATGGCAGGTTCCACGTGGAGAGTGGAGTCGTCTTGCAGTGGCAACACATTTTGGTCATTTTGGTGGCAAGCGGCCAAAATCTCCTAACTCGATTTGGAGGGCGTCCGTGGATATATTGGCTGGCCTTCCCCAATATATCTGCCACCAACGCTCAAACTGTTCAAGCAGCTGAAAACCTGAGCTGTGGATGGCAAATAAGGAAGCACTGATTTTGGTACTCATTTCCCACCAATCCCGTGCTGTACGTCTGGGGCGCGAACAGAGACGCTCTGACAGGCCGACAGGAAAAGAGGAAAACATTGTGCCCTCCAGCTGCCCCCCTCCCGCCCATCTACGCTCCCGACTTTGATTTTCGCTTTCTTATTCTTGCCTGCCCTTACATATGCAGTCCCCAGTGGGGCGAGAACGGAAGTCTCCGGCTGGCCAGAGTGGATGGGGTGGTAAGGCGGATGATAATGTTATTTCTATCTGCAAGTGAAAAAGAAAAATGAAATAGAATATGAAATAGAAAAAGGAAAGGGAAAAGGAAAAGGGGAAAAAGTGCCTGGAGATGAAATAAAGACGCACAGAGAAGGGGAAGAACGCCAAGACCAGAGATCAACAAGCAAGCGTTAAAAGCTTCCAGAGATTGGCATTCTGACAGCCCAGCACACTGTCACCCAAACGCGGGGGTTTCCTCCCTTGCGTCGCCGAGTCTTAATCCTGACAGCCCTCTCTCTCTCTCGCTTTTACAAGCACACTTTGTTAATGCTTCGATATTGCTGAAAATTGGCCGTTGGGTCTGGCCTTTTCCACCTGGCTACTGCCTGCGCTAGAACTCGGCCTCTTTTCAGCTAGTTCTCAGGGGAACAGTTCTGTTTTGACCCCTTCGATCCGATCAACGGCTGGCGCGACCTGTTGCACTTTGCCCGATCTGGTTACAAACAGAAAACTAACCGCACGCTACCGACGTACCATTGACGAAATATTTTCATATTTTCCTACTCAATCTATTTACAGCCACACGAAAAGGGGAGTCGAGGCCTTTTCAAATCCAATATCAGCTGGGAGTGCCCGCACACGATTGCAATATCAGCCAACGAGACGACTGGCATATGCCATCAGTGCGCAGATGTCGTCCGTTGCCATGATTAGGCTAGCCTGGCTGTCTTCGTAAAGCCAACCAATCTGAGCGAATGGGCTGCGCACAACGATGCCACGCTACTGACTGCCCGTGGCGCTGGATTCATGCCAGCTCCTCTGGCTCTGTGCAGACCACGCCGAGGTCTGTATTGAGGTCTACACCGGAAGACAGCCACTGCCGTCATCGGCTGTTGATCCGTCACAGACAAAGCCGTAGGACTCGGCGGTAGTACGGCCTCCACCCAGGCCTGCTCGTTGTGCAGGGTGATGCGTATTGCTGCAGCTGGTAGAAGTGGTTCCAGATGCCGCCTTTTTGGCACGCGTGTTCCATGAAGCTGTATAAAATGTCCAAGAAACCCGCAGATAGTAAATGGCACATGAGGTATATACCCAAAAGGTAAAGTTCCCCAAGCAGCGGTATTCTGCTCTTCTGACAAAGAGATAGACCAATGTAAAGCAAATAAAGTAGACGTCTTTTTGTCAGTTCAATTGTGATACACAACGTACACCGTATTCACCATACCCTAAAACGTCTTCTATATACCATAAGAGTAAATGTTGTAAACGATGTGCAGACAACTACTGTTTTCCATCGATGCCGGTGCAAAAGGTACAGATGATACTTCTGTACACTATTTTAGCTCCAAATACACCATAGTTTTCACATTCTCATCATATATGTCATCATATATGTCTTAAAATTTTCTTCCTTCTAGGTATTCCGTCTTCTCTGCAGTTACTATTACCTTTTTAGGCTTCCATCCCCCGTCTACCGTAACACGACCAAGATGTCATGCGCTGTGTATAAACAGGAGCTGGAACTCGGAAGCCAGCAGGCTAGGTCTAGCAAGAGGCAGAACAGCCTATGCTGTACATGAACAGATGTGCCAGATTCTGTCCCTGTACTGACTTGACCAAAGTGGTTCAAAAGGGAATACCATGCTCTCGAGTGAGTTTAGCTGGTGCCTGCTCTGCGTCAAACCCTATATAGCCCGCCAGCCTTTCCTTAGAGACGCCAACAAGCTGGTCCTGGCGTTGAGGCTTCCTCTGGGCGATGCCGCTCACTGCGCAGGGCGACATCGGTAATCATCTGCACAATCTCTTGGAGCATGTCACGGCCAATCGAAGTGGTCATAATTGAAACGTTAAGGCCAGAGGCAGTTTTGCTTGGGAGAACTTGACCAACTGTCTGAAGCTCCTGAAGCTGTACTGGGCCGCAGTGGACAAAATGGTGTGTCATCTATCCCTTTCCATCTGTATAAGGGTGTAATCTCAGCAACAATCATGCCTCTCTACAAGACTGCAATACTACAACACCTGTAGCAACAGCGGCAGCGGCAACAGCATCTTCTCCCAGGACTGTTACAACCTCTGGACGTTATCTATCCAACCATGAAGACCATTTGCTTCATTTGTATTGCACTCTCCTGATTAGTAAGCTGGTCTCAGCTGGATACAGATAACTGAACACGGGCGAGATAGGCTCACAATGATTTATTTTAGGATGCTCACCCCGCCGTGTATTAACGGAGAAACGTGTTTGTACTCTAATGAAGTTGTGACGTTACTTGGGTACAAGCAGTGCTAAAGAGAATATTATAATTTATCATATTCTACGGCTTTATTATTTCTGCATTGCATGAATAATTATCACCTTTTTTATTTTGATAAATAAATTCTTATTAAATGCCTCAGAATTACCGCAGCATCAGCAACAAAGTCTCCCCCCCCCCAAAAAAAAAAATAAAAATAAAAATAAAAATAAAAATTAAAATACAACACACGCAGGAGGAGTGTATTGGACGGAGAAATGCTCGCATAAAATGCCTACCATAGGAACACAGCCACTTGTTTTTATTTTCATTGCCCATCTTGGCTCACACGCGACTGTGGAAAACAGCAAAGCCAGCCATATGCCGAGCCGCATTCATCCAGACCAGTGAATCCGGTACTGTCAGCTTGAATCCAATAACGGTAGAGAAAAGGTGCTGTTTCCGCAATGCTACATTGTTTATTGCCTGATTCATTTAAAAAGTGCAGTTTTTTCTTTTTCTTTGAAGCTGGGAGCACTGAGCGTGAATAGGTGACTCAATCGAAAGCTTTCTAGCCGCTCGATTCTTTTCACTTTACCTTCCCCCTTTCCATTGCGTATTTTTCTGACACTGATCTGCAATAACTCTAATAGACCAATTGGCAACTGAACACTGCAATTGAAAGAGGCTGTTGATTTTGATTTGCATCTTGGGGGCATGTGAAAACGGGAACGTGTGACGGCGGGAAAGCTGACAGGACCCACAAAATGTGACACCATGGGGTCCTGCTGCCTATATTTGGAGGCTCTGCTAATTATGTATTTATTTTTGTATTTGATTTATTTCCCGTAAGGCGTGCACGTCCAACGCCTCGTCTGCTCGATACCGCGCACGCATGAACAGAGAAAGAGAAAAGTCGGGGAAACAAAACAAAACAAAGCAATAGCCCTGCCATCCGCCCCACTGAAAATTGAAACCAAAACACCCAAATGTTAGGCAGACAATCTGCTTTTATTTCTGATTACCGGTCGGTTGCTGAACCAGACACCCGGAAGCGGCATAGACCTGACGTAGTCATGTCTTCTGTTCACAGACTGGCTATGTTTTTGCACATCATTGACCAACAGGGGAGTTCCGCCCCTTTTTTTCTGATTTGTTCGGACGCTACCATGCATCTGATTATCGACGCAGCCACATCGTCTTCCTCTTCCTTCCTCTTTCTCCCCCTTTCTTCCTCTTTCCTTTTAGTCCTGTTTATTTATCCCTTCTCTCAATGTCACTGGTTAGAAAGACTCAGCAGGTGCGGGCATGGCCTCACTCACCCGACAAGCGATGCAGAGCAGAGCCTCAAAAAATGGAGAGTGTCTGCCTGAGACTAAGACTCACGAAGACCACGTAGGCTGGACAAATGGAGTACATGAAACTTGACCAAGAAGCCTTTTTATCTTTTCACTTCACGACAGAAACATTGTCGCCGCCCATCCATCCCTCCATTCCGCGAGTCGGGTGTGAACAGCCCATAATTTATTAGGCACTCACTCGGCCATTGCCACTCTTTGTCTCTCTTGCCATCTGCTGCATGTCCGCCCCCCTCCGTATCAACGGTATGTTTGGCGAATCGCCGAATTTTAATTTTGTCTTGCAAGTGTGCGTGGTATTTTGACAAACCACTGTTACAAAGTCTGGCTTAAACTCTTATCCTCATTTGTTCTGAACCATCAGAGTCAGAACGGCCGGGCTAAAACACTTGGGTATAAAAGTCTTTCCTGTCCTCGTCTCAAAGGCCCAGAGGCATCAGCTTTTGTTCATTCCGGCATCGATACTGTCACCTCACAATTACATGTTCTAGTTGGGAACCTTTTCGACTCAAGTCACCTCCTTTTATTATCAAGCTTTACCAAAGAAACACCGCATCTCACATTATACAATGGCCCACTCCTTTAGCCGTCTCTCTTGGCTTGACATTGTCAACCCGCTTGCCAACATCAACCTCCGGTGCGCAGACTATGGCCTCCGTCAGCACGGAGGGCGACTTGTTACCGTCTGGTACTGCGTACGTATACTCACCGCTATGAACTGAACAGTCCAGTCTTCACTTTGATTTCTTCTTCACTGGAAAGCCAGCTCTAATGTTTCTGAAAGTGCCACTGCAACTACGGTCCGCATTTGCCAAACTGCTCCGACTACTGTGCCGATTGTGACCACGCCGTTGCACAGACTGTCTCGAAGAAGAAATTGAGGTTGACGACGACGGCGACCACATTCTCAAGTTTGCTGCTTCCTCGAAACCGCAGTCAAACTCCATCTGAGATGATGGTATACTGCGCTGCTCGTTCATGGCTGGCCACGAATGATCTCTGGATGATTTCTGAGCATGGATGTTATTTGGAACTCTTTACCAAATTTTACGATTGATGGCAATTTGTTTTAGCCATTTTATTTCGCTTCTGATTCATGTATTCACCACTACTTATAATACTCGCATCTCTAATTACACCCACCGCATTTGGCTGCATTCGTCAGATGCCAGCTTCCGAGTTCCCGTTCTCTGATCTTGTGTCCTGGTGAGGTTATCGGACTGTCACTTATTTCCCCTTGTGGAACGGCTTTGCAACCCTGTGACCAATACCCATCTCATACGCAAGCCTCATTTTTGCGTGATCCTTTGGTGTTATTTGCATCGGGAATCCCGACGTTTCTTTCGTGTTTTAACGGCCATGACAGCTGCCGCACGTACTTTGACGAATCACGGTAATGTGCAAAAACATGACTGACGTATCTGTGACGGTATCGTGGTAGAGACGTCGGCGAAAAGCAAGCTGCCGTCCATATGTGGTCTCCTGACGACCTGTTCGGAAGTGTGGTGTGGGACTCTCAGCCTTGTTGAGGCTCTGCTCTAACCCGTTTGAGAAAGCTTTCTTTCTGGCGTGCCTGTCTTCAGTCTTACAGCGCGATTTCGCGCTCTTACCCACGGACGCCTGCCCCCCCTCTACGACGGCAATTTCCCCAAAAAGGTATCCCTGAAATCAAAGGCAAACAAGACGCCGTGTTGTCGAACTGCCGAAGCGATGATTCAGCGAGGGTAAGCTGAGGACGAGCAGGTTTTCTCGTTTGGATAGAATGAAAATGCACACGCATCTCTCGCACGCATCTCCTCGTAAAATCAAAAAGTACGTTTGCAAGAAACTAAGGGATATCAGAGCACACATGCAATTTCAGACATCTTACAAAATTCTGACAAAAGAAATGTCAAAAATCAACGGGCGGTGCATGCACTGGCTTCTGGGTTAGTGTGCAAGTCAGGCAGCAAAAACACGACACTGAAGAAATTGCAACGGCTGTTACGGACGGTGATTGGCAGGGCAAGTCGGTGCAAAGCCACCCGATCTCACCTCGGGGGGCACCACGCTGTCTTGATTCGGTAAGCCGATTTGGACGAAACCATAAAGAGTTTTGAACTGTTTTTTTCTGTTCTCCTTTTTCTAAGATAACATCGGAACGGCCCAGAGAACCTTGCATAGCGACGGTAACCGAAATGGCGGGTTTCCTGTCTGTGCCGGCCCGGCCACCTGCTTGCTAGCAACATAGCTGCAGCAAAACATGCATGAGGCAGTGCCAGGCACCACACCTTAGCTCTGTCAATGAAGGCAGCTCAAACAGCGATGCAGGACGAGAACCCGCTTTCTGACGATGAGTTCGGCATATTTTTCCCTCAAACAATGTGTCTGTATGTGTCTGTCCATCTCTTACAAAAGGTTGCAGTAAGGCGTCGTAGGGCTGTGTGGCGAGCGTGGCACCGAGCCCACTAACCGCAAGGCAGAAACAGGGGCAAAATGGCCAGTACAAGCGCCACCGTGGGGGATCCTGAAAAAAAAACAGTGGGCGCAGAAAGACAAACCAAAACGAAGGCGAGGTCATCTCATTTTGGCTTTGTTTCTTCTTTAATTTTCAAAACTAAATCAATATAAAATAAACACGGCATTGTTAAAACCCAGGCTGAGGAATCAGAAGTAAGCACTTGCAAAGTTCATCTCTAGCAACAGCAGGCAGCGCTTCGGTTCTGGACGCCTGGATGTCTTCGCGTTATGGTCACTGCCACTCACGCCGCGCACGACGGCCGATCGCCATATTGATGTTTCTTTTATGCAATAACTCTGACAGCATGACGCAGTTTCCCGTGGCAGGATGCAATTGTTTGTCTGTGATGTGATTCGCGTAATAAAAAAGAGTGGCTCTATGACATATCTCACTCAATAAACAAAACAGCCGTAAACAATGCGCTAGGGGCCATCACCTAGTCGAATATCCGTAATGACGTTCATGGCCGTCTTTCAACACCTTCCTTGAGTGTAATCTTGCACAGCGGTCTCTTCGGCAAACATCATCAGCCGGCACGATGAGTGCTGTCAGCCCGGTTAAACTTAAAGGGGCGAGCAGCACGAGAGTTTACGAGCGTCGAGGGCGTCACGTTTGGCGTGCCTCAAGGCAGTTCTCCTGGTGAATTCAGCATCTACACAAAATCGCCTGGGCACGGCTTGCCGAGATTCCTGGTGCAAGAGGTGGTTGTCTTGGTCAACAGCATGGCAAGCATAGTGTATCAAAAGCCTCGGAAGGCAGTCTTCTAGAAAGACCTGGCAAAACCCGGCAAAAGTTGTAAAAGATACGGCAGAGGCACTTGCAGGCTTGCAAACACTTACATAGTTCACCAACTGCGCATGCCGGGTGAGAGGAAGTCGGATGGTTTGCCCACCAGCGACGCGGGACGGTAAACATAAAAGAGTGTTTATGCCGTGTTCAGCTGTCGTCTTTAATACGAAAAAAAGTAAGTGCTCAGCAGTAAGGCGAAATTACCCCGGCCGCGTCGCGTTTCATTCTTTTTTTCCCGGGCCATCGTCTCAGGGATTTGTAGCGGAAAGGCGGTCAGAGCGACGTTTTTTTGTCTTCTTTCTGAAAACGTAAGCATGTCTACCCCTGATATTAGTGTGTTGTCATTCATCAAAAAGTCTCGGCAGGCGCCAGAAACAGGGCCGATCGATGCTATGAATACAACCGCCAATCTCATCTCTGTTCCTGGCCGGATAAAAGGGAACCAAAAAGGGTGTTCTGCGTTGGACAATTTTTCAGTCAGGAACCAGGTCCATGTCCATCGGAAGGAGGTGACGGACAACCAAATGGCGTAGTGTATTGCCCATGCGCTTTGTGCTTTGTGCTTTGTGCTTTGTGCCTTGTACCTTGTCCCCTGCATGGCATCCGCCTCATCGGATCTGCCACCAGGGGCACGTACAATCACACAATAAGTAGAGATATGTCTGCACCTGTCCGACGACACTTGGTCTTCCTTCTTCCCTCCTCCCTTTCCACCTGTTTCTTGTTTACCCCGGTCACTGTTTTTTCTCCTCACGCCCACTTTCCTTAGACCACCCTTGGAGCAGATCGTTGTTCCTTTCCACTCCTTTGAAACCTGAAACCAAACGCAAACAAACAAGAGAACACTGAAGAGGTCGTGGCTAGGCATCTACAAGAAACACACCATTCCTTCAAAGAAAACATTTCGGTAATGAGATTTACAACAAGACTGCCAACGGCCATCCCACTCCTTACACCACCATAGCCTGCCTGGTGCAGTTACGAGAACACAGTTCAACGAGAACACAGCACAGAAAAACCAAGATAACAAACAATGACTACCGAAAAGCCTTCCAAGGCTTACTTTCCGCGGCTGGGAAGCACGCATGACATTGACTGGGAACTGCCCGAGGGCGGGCCTGTGGCGTCATCGTCGCACCAGAACCGCTATTCGTGGCCCTTCAAACCGCCTTCTCCACTATTGTTTGCCATCGGTGCGCAACAGCAATCGTCGGTCTTCCGCAGGGCGACGAGGAGAGCGGCTTACATGGCATCACCGCTGCTGGCAGCCGTTCCCGGACAAACGTGGTCTACTGCGCGGACGACACGCTGGGCAGCAGCAGCGACGAGGATGGTCGGCAAAAGCAGAGGCAGAAATGGGGTGGGAGCAAGACGGTGTTCACTACCAGGGCAAAGTCGCTTCGCGCTGTGTCGTCTTCTCGAGTCCCTGTCGGTCGTGCAGCAGCGCCGTGCCGAGGAGAGACAAGATCAAGCAGATCAAGGCGAGCAAGGTGAGCAAGGCGAGCCGAGACCGGGATGGAGGCCGCTTTGGCCGCGTCCCGGACGAGCTCCGTCGCCGCAAGTGCCTGGTCTTGTGGCTGTGGGTGCGTTGCTGGCCCTCGTCCTGGTTCTCCGGTCTCGGTGTTGGTCTCGGTGTACGTGCAGCGCGGTCCCGTGGACAGCTTCTTGTCTCTGGTTCTGGACTCTCGACCACATCACCCGCTCACCCAACGGCCACGCCTGCCCACCCCCGGTCAGTCCCACTGCTTCAACACTACCTCGCCTGCCACTTTTACCAACGCCACCTCGACCTCGTCCACGTCCACGTCCACGTCCACGTCCACGTCCACACCCATATCCACTTCCGCCACCCTCTCCGCAACTCCATCTAGTCTAACAACGGGCCAGCCTTCCACGTCGCCAACGACCCACCGGCCACGATCACCCCCTCCAGTACTCCCGCACCTGTACCGACAGCGAGTCCATCCGATTCCCCGGCACCTTCACCTCAGCCAACAACAGGCACCTACACACCGCCTCCAGCTCCTACACCTGAACCGGCTCCCGCTCCCGCTCCACCACCCGCTCCAGCGCCCGCTCCTCCGCCGGCCCCCGTTGCACCTGCCATACCTGGCCTTGGCAGCGGCCCATATTCCGGCGACGTCACGTTCTATGCCCCGGGCCTCGGCGCCTGTGGCCGATACAACAGCGGCAGCGACTACATTGCCGCCATATCCGAATCGCTATACGACGCGGTCAGCGCTGCACACGGCATCGCCAACCCCAACAATAATCCACTGTGTGGCAGGCGCATCCGTGTGACGGCGGGTCGAGCGTAGGTGCCACCGTCGACGTGACGATTGTAGACCGGTGCACGGCGTGTGCCGAAAACGACGTGGACCTGTCGCCATCTGCGTTTGGACAGCTGGCGGGCGCGGCCGCCGGGCGCATCCGCGGGTCGTGGTTCTTTTTAGGCTAGGTGTTGCGATGGGCGTCTTCCTGCATTGCTTCTCCAATGCCCTCTTCATGACCATTGTTGCATTTTCCCAGTTTTGCATTTATTTGTTCTTTATTTGTTCTTTATTTGTCCTTCACTTCGTGTACATACATATTGTTATCCTTCTTGGGTGCTCCGCCGCCTTACATCTTTACATATACCCAATTTATACTTCTAACTATGCTTTGAGACAGTCAAGACATGTGCGGGTTGGAGAAGCAGATTAATCAAAATTGTGCATCGTCCCGCGTCATCCCGCCCGCATCCGCCGTTGCTGACAGGGTGACTTTTCAAAGTGTGCCAATATTCAACCAATGTATTTTGCAGTATATTTAACTGTAAATCAAATTCTCAACTGGTCGTGGCGATGAATGAAAATCAAAAGTCTTCAAATCAGGGATATCTTGTGATTGTTTTGGCGGCCGTGTTTTAGCGGCTGTACAGTGTGCAGCAGAATAACCGTGAAAACGGAGACAATTGCAACGCAGTCTTGCCTTTTGGATCACATTTCTACAGCATTTTAGTTGCCTTCTTGCATCTCTCGTGTCATTGCTGTACGTTACTGGTCTAGGCTCTTTTTTATATTGTCATGTTTTGTTTTCATCAAACATCCACCATTTTTCTCCGCCCTCACGGCAAGGGGTCGTAAACAGGAGCAAACACATTGTTGAACCACGAATCAAATTCTGGCCCGCGTCCGGATCAATCGACTCGAGCAAGTCGTGCATGCTGCTGTTGTTCGCTGCCTCTGCACCGTCTGCCCGTCTTTCTGCTCCTGACAGAGTGGGAATGTGCATCGGCGACGACGGCCGGTTGTCAGCAACGGCAGCCACCGCCAGCGTGCCCGGCGTCGTTGCGTCATCAGGCACAGCGTTGTCTACCTTGAGCGGTGCCGTCGCCAAAACCGCGCCATAACCTCGTGGCTGCCAATCATCTCGTTGATGATGGCCTGCTGATGGTCTTCGGCCGTGGCCTGTCCGGAATCGCCGTTTGTCGTTGTGCTTGACGTCATCGCCGTCCTCGCCGTCGTCTGCGTCATACGCAGCGCCAAGTCTTTTTCGGCCGCCAGCAACGTCTCAATCAATGCCGCGCCGCGCTTGGCCACGGCATCGCAGTGTCTTGTCCGCAGGCGGTCGGCAGCTCGGGCCATCATCTGCCGGTACGTGAGGGTGGTATCGCCGGTGACCTCGTGCGGTAGAGCAGCTCGAGGCCCAAAACAACAGCACCCGTGACACAAACAGCCGAGTGGGCCCACATGGAGAGTGTCTGCTCGTGTTCGCGCAAAATAGTAGCGGCCGCAGCTATACAGGTGGTGCGCGTCTGGGAGAACGCCTTGCCGCCGCTCCGAAAAGAACGTCGAGGAAGAACGGGGCGGTGGATCATAATGACCGTTTCAGCGGCGCTGATGGCGAGCGTCCGGCGGGCGATTGGGAGCCATTTGATCGAGTTGTTATATGTGCAAGTCCGTTGCCATCGCCTCTCAAGAGAAGCCGGGGGGCCTGGGCGATACTGGCACGCATTGCTCTGTCACATTCAAAAATATGTTGGCAAGCTTCGGCGGGTGGTTTATGTGCGCCCATAGCACCCAGCCCGTCGAGCAGGGGTGGGATGAGAGCGGCTGATCGGCCCAGCATGCGCACATACGACGAGTCAGTTGGCATGTCCGAGTCTCGTTCTATCATGTCGTCGTCGTTACAGTTTTGGGGAAGAGGTGTCATGTACTGGCGCCGGGTGGATGTTGTATGTGGCTGTGAAGGGAATCTGGGAACGGTCCTGGACCACCAGCTGCAGCCAGACGCGTTTTCCAGTCTCAATCTCGATTCGCTCGTGCCAGCCAACGTTGTCCTGTGCGTTGTGGGCAGACACGACCGGCTCCGATATCTTGTGTAGCCCGAGGCCGTGGCCAATTCGAACGGGCTGCGGCTATCAAGGACGCATTGAGGTCCGTGCGGTCAGGTTGTGCGCAATTCGCGACGAAATAACAACCGCTTGCACAGAATATAACGACAAGTGCTCCAGAAAGTTCTCGCCGTACAGCGTGTTGACCATGGCCTGGTATTGGCGTTTGACAAGCGCCTCATCCAGCGAAAACGTCACCAAGGGGCCCAAGACTGCCGCCCGTGCCGGGGCGTTGTTTAACAGCGTCCAGAGCGACACGCTGCACACTGCAAAGTAGAGCGCCAACCACAGTGGGTGGTCTGCCGTGCCCGTGGACCAGAACTGTTCACATTGTGCCAAAACGTGGGGCCATGGAAGGCGCTGTGGGCCACCGCAAGTGGTCCATGTGGAAACTGTACGACCTGGCGGGCGACGACGGTTGGGGGCAGCACGTCTGTATCGACACCCAAAGCAATGGACATGGACATGGCCTGGCGGCCAACCCAGGCGGCATCGCAGTTGATGGAGGCAAGCTCGAGTAGCGACGGCTCTGGTAGCACCGGCAGCGGCGGTGAGGATAGCATAGCTGGCTACAGCAGCCCCAGGCGAGAACCTCAGATGCCGTGAGGATGGATGTCTTGTGGTGAGCAGGCATGCTGTCAGCTAGTAACAGTGATTGAGATGGTGGCTGTTGTTGTTGCTTTTGTTGATGTACATATTTGTCGTGGTATTGTGTGTATGGCTGTGCGTAGTCATTGACTGACGTTGCTGCTGCAGTTCCGGCTGTGGGAGTACTGGTTGTCGACGCCGTTGATGTGGCCATGCTCGTCGGGCTCAGAACAGGCCCTACTTCTCCTTCTCCTATAAGCAGACCACTATAGTCTCCACTCGACTCATAGTCTATGGCTGTCGGACTATATATTGTTGTGTCGGCTCCTCTCTCTCCCTCGTTGTCCACGGTGGTTGCAGGCGACCGTCGATTGTCGACACTGGCGACTTGCCGTGCTCCAGAAAGTGCACGCGGCTGTCAATATCGGCCACGGTATCGTGCCAAAGCGGGGCCGTGTTCCAACAGCTGCTCTCTTAGTGACCGCAGAAACTTGAGCTCATCCCGATGCAACGACAACGACTTGCTGATCTGCACCACCTCGCGCGTGCACCGCTTCGACAGCCGCACGCAGCGCCCACATGGCGTCTGCTTGTCGCACCGGACCTTGCGCTGGGAGCATTCTAAGTTGTCAGTTAAGCTGTGATAGTCAAGAATATAAATAGGAAGGAAGAAATAGGAAGGAAGAAAGAAAAAAGAAAAAGAAAAAAACCAATTACGTCATACCTCTGCAGGCAGTGGGGTCGCTGTGAGACTCGCAGGCGTGCAGCCGGCGATGCGGATGCTGCCGTTGGCCGTATCGGCGGTGCTGATCGTGCTTGCATTGCAGTGTGCTTTCACGACACCTCACTCGCAGATTATCCCTTTATTGCAAATTCGGTGAGAACACGGTGAAAAGGGTGCTTGAGCTTGCTGTGCGGTTGTGAACCTTTGACGGTTGCGCCTTCCTCATAACAGTGTCCCTTCCCAATCGGGTAAAAACCCGCCATGGCGTTACACCACCGGCCTCTTGCGTGATAATGGGGGAGTCACGTGGATTATCTAAGTCCCTGGTACGTACCTGGCCGTTAGCGGGCGCTACCTGTAGCGTAGGCTGTAATATCAGGCAAACAGTTCACTGGAACTGGCATTTGGTTGTATTGTCATCTATTCCTTTGAAGTTTTATTCCATCACCGCTCCACGGAATGTAGCTTCTCTCGTTTTTTTTTCTAAATTTAACTACTTGTATCGTACGTACATTGAGAGATATGAGGAAAATAAATGAATAGTAAAAAAGAGAAAGACGAAAAATAAAAGAACAGAAGAATAATTTTGTCGAGTAATATCCGTGAAAAAAGACAAAGCACCTTTTACGCTACTTCATCTACGTCATCATACACGCCTGAAACCATCATTTCATTAATTGCAATACGATACTCTCTTTTAAACGCAATTTGCAAACAGCAATGCCGATTGAGACGGAGCACAAATGACCCAATCAATGCAACCGGTTGCACGGCACCGAGTTCGGCACAAGTCCGAGCCAAGCAATCCTGCGGCCAGATATGGTAGGCTGGACACGCCGAAGCCGCAAGAGCAGTGCAAATTGGCGTCATCTGCAGCGAGCACAGAAACGTTGCACGATAGTACGGTACATTATAAAACCAGCTGCAGCCCCGTTCGCCTCCCCGAGAAACCCGCGGTTTTCTTTTTCTTTTCTTGTCATTGTCCATCACATACTACAGCATTTTCAAAAGTAACTTGTCCAACAATCCACACAATGGCTCCTTTTAAGACCGTGAAGCTCAACGACGGCTACGAGATCCCGATTGTATGCTCTGTACCCTCGTTTGTGTGACGCCGTCCTCTGCTGTGCTTGAGCTGACAGAATAGGTCGGGTTCGGAGTCGGCACCAAACTGTCCAAGCGCAACAACGAGAGCGAGGACATTATTCGCTACACCAAGCAGGCCATCCAGGCCGGCTTCCATCACCTCGACGGTGCTGAATGTACGTGAAGTAGAGCCGATAGGCTGTCACTTAAACATGGAAACAGGAGGCTGACAACAGCAGCGTACCAAAACGAGGAGGAGCTTGGCGTTGCCATCAGGACCTCGGGCGTGCCACGCGACCAGCTCTTTGTCACGACAAAGGCCACTGTCCACGAAGGAGAGCCCTTGGGCGTTTCTCTCGACCGCTCCCTCGCCAAGCTCGGCTCGACTATGTCGACCTCTACCTGATCCACCAACCGCGCTTCGCCCAAAAGCCCGAGGACCACCAGACCCGCTGGGCCGAGCTGGAGGCGGCGCAGGCCGCGGGCAAGGCCCGGTCGATTGGCGTCAGCAACTACCAGATTGAGCACCTGGAGGCCTTGCTGGCCACTGCCAAGGTCGTGCCCGCCGTCAACCAGCTGGAGCACCACCCGTACCACACGCAGAGCGAGTTGCTCGCGTTCAACCGCAAACACGGCATCACCGTGGCAGCCTATGGCCGCTGGTGGCCATTACAAAGGGCTCTCCGGGTCCGCTGGACGAGGTGTACCCCGGTTGGCGAAAAAGTACGGCGTGACCACGACCGAGATTGCGCTGCAGTGGTCCATCCAGCAGGGCGTGGTGCCCATTACGACGAGCAGCAAGGCGGAGCGGCTGGCAGGCATTGTCGGGAGCCTGCCCAACCTGCAGCTGAGCGAGGAGGACGAGGCCGAGATTACAAAGGTGGGCAGCCAGAAAAAGTTCCGCGGGTTTGGCCAACGGCGTCTGGCGGACCCTCCCAAGGCGTGAGGCGGAGGGTCATGCGGAGCTATTGAAGAGAAGGAAAACGATGTTCTCGAATATTGTGAAAAAGGGCTTCGATCAAATTAAATAAATACATTCTTGTAAATGACAAAACTCATTTGGGTATAAAAGTTGAGCTGCACGGAATTCATATCGTCACGCCCGCCCCCTGTATCTCTCCTCTGCACCCTTGGCCCTTTACACAGAAAAGACGGCACCAGCGGCGCCGGACAAGAACAGCATCCAGACGCCAAGTCCGACCACTGTCACTGCCATTGTCGTTGTGGGCGGCGCCAGTCGGCCTGGCGCCGCGCTGCCGGCGTGGAATCCCAAAATGTCGGACTGGTTGAGGTTGCGGTGGTTGGCCACCAGGCAGTTACTAAACTTGTCCAGGCTGTTGTACGCCTTGGGCGCCTCGCACCATTCGTAGCAGCCGTCGGCAATGTTGACCGGGTTGGGCGAGCAGCAGGCCACCATGACGCTGTCGGACACGTTGCTGCCGGGGATCACGGCGACGGAGACATTGAGGGGGATGGGAAGCGTCGTGACTTCTGGCAGCTGGTTGCCCGGCGGGCAGGTGGCCGTTGCAATGGCGGATGTCGCGGCTGAAGCGTCGGCCATGTCTGTTTTTGGTTGGTGTTTTTTGGTGGTGGGTGTCGAGAGGTGATAAAAGCGCCTTTATTCTTGTTTTGGCACACGGTTCTGTGGTGGTCGAAGAGACGTAATTAATGTATGGGCGATGCACTTTTAACGTTTCAAAAAGTCTCGAGGGGGGAGACCCTTAATTATGTATTGCTCGGCCACCCGTGCCTGGCGTCGATCGGCCCATTATTTTGCAAACGAGGAGCGGGAAACAACTTGAACTTTATTTTGCTTCTGTCCCGTAACAGGGGTCCAAAGGGGCTTGTCAACAGGGCTGTGCCGTGGAGGTGCTGGTTATGGGGTGAAGATCTTCCTGGGTTCTGTTTCCTTGGAAAATGTTGGTTTGGGTGGTGAGACGTATCTGTAAAAAGTAAGGCGTTTTCAGCGCTGAATTTTGTTAAGCTTAAACACTGCAAATGGTTAAAAAAGATGCGCAAAAATGACGTCGCGTATCACACGACTTGTCACTCAATTTGATTTTCCAGCAGAAACTACACAAAGGGGAGGCATGAGCGCTGTTCCAGTCTGCCACATCACTGAAAGACAGCTGGTCTGCCGATCCCTGCCGAAACACCAAGCAGCCAAGACCAGCCAAGTCAAGGATGATGCTCCTGCGCCCTGTTCAATCCCCAATTGTCGGACGACAACCGATGTCTTTAGGACGGGCCAGCGAGTACATGTACATGTACAAGCTGTTTCCGGCCCTGCCAGCAATGACAAACGAGTAAAATCCACCATACATTGATGTAAATCGAGATTGAATCTTTTGTCGCGCAGGAACTTGATGTGTGCGGAAGTAAACATCTTCATGGTGTAGCACTATGTGACTACTTGTTTATGGCACCAGGTGTTTAAAGATTCATGGTTTATTCAACACTCTTTTTGTATTTTCTTTGTCCGTATATCCTAAATAAATCAGTTTCCTCTGCCTCGCAATAACGTCCACCACAACACGGTCTCTGTCGTTGATCTCGTGTGTTCATGCGGCAAACAAACACATGCAGCTGAGATCCTCGGCTGTCGCGGGCAATGGCCACGTTCACTAGTATGGAGCCCAAACTAGACACTCCTGTCTCTCAGCATGGAGATGAACTGCCTTTCTCTAGCTGTCATTTGTTTTTTTATACGGATGTAGCCTGCAGCCGCAGTCCACCTATCCTAGAAAGAGGTGACTGCTTGATGACTGTCTGCAGTTTAGAGTAAGAAGCAGCAAAGAAGCAGCTGCCCACACGAACTATTTATCTCTGGAAACTCTGTACGTTCCCACCTAATAATATGCTTCCCAAAGAGGATATTGTGAAGCCACTGAAGTATTCCACTAATTGAGAAGAGTGTATCGGCAGTGCAGCCGTCGCGTATGCAGTACGGTGTTCCACAAACTCTCAGCAAACCCTTGTGGCTTCGCGTTTTTCGTTCGTTTGCCCTTGATGGTACCCCGTACTCCATATCTATTCCATACCTGCACGGATCAGCTTGTGTCACAGTGCAATTCCGTGATACAGAAAGGAGCTATGTGCAACATCAACACGGGAGATGCAGCGAGCGTACTCTAAATATGGGCACCTCGCCACGTGTGGCCGTCCACTTGCTTTGAACGTAGACATTCGCCTTCATCAGCAATCATATCTCGGGATGAGAACACCACATTTGCTCGCTCTCTTCGTGATCAACCATGGCCCGACTACTTTTTTTGTTCACGTTATTGACAATTCTCTCCTGCGTCAAGCGCACGTTGGCCCAACCTACTTGCTACGGCATGGAGGGCGGCCAGATGAACAGCAACTACGTGCCCTGCAATACGAGCAACGCCTCGACTTCCGCCGCGGACAGCACCTCCCATAGCGCCTGCTGCAATGCCGCGAATGCTGACGTCTGCCTCTCGTCGGGCCTCTGCCTCAGCACCGTGGCCGTCGCCCTTGGCCGCGTCCTTTGGGTCAGCGGCTGCACCGACAAAACCCTCAACGACCCGACCTGCCCGCAGTACTGCTGCAGCCTCAGCGCAACGAACGGCGCAACGGCCAACAGCTACTTTCTGCGGGCCTGCAACCAGAACCAGACGGTCAACAGCTGGTGCTGCGGCGTGGCCGGCCAGACCATGGACGACTGCTGCAGCCGGTCGTTTAAGCTGCGGAGCAACATTGGGGACTTTGTGCAGCAGCTGAGTCTGGGCAATGGGGACGGCAATGGGGCAGCAATGGGGATGGGAACAGCGCCAATGCCAACGACGGCGTTCCGTTTGCCACTGCATCTTTGGGAATTCAGCCACCACCAGCAACATCAACAGCCTCAGCAGCAACAACATCAGCAACAGCATCAGTAACAGTACCAGCCTCAACACGAGAAGGCCTCGTCGCAGGCATCACGGTCGTGTCTGCTATTGCAGCCGCTGCTCTCATCGCGCTCGTCATCGCACTGCTACGCATTTGCCGTTACAAAGGCCGCCACATCCAAGCAACGGCAGCGGCAGGTCCGCTAGCAGAAGACAACACGGCGAGTGCAGCTCCCCAGGTTGTCGAGCAGTCGCCTGGGCAGCAATTGAGTATGCTTCTCGCCAACCCAGACGAGGCCCGCGACTATCCTACGAGCCACGAACTGTCACCAATCAGCGAAACAAGAGCCACCTTGAATGAAATGAGCGACACGGCCAGTGAATTTCGGACTCTGGGAACGGGGGTGGGCGGAGAGGCATCCAGCCTGCATTCATCTGGTGTGATTGCTGAGCTGCCGGCCGATGTTGTCGTGAAGCGAGGGTAGCAGACCGAGGGAGTACAGCTGTGTATGCGGGGAGCGAGCGGAGATCCATAACGGCCACTTCTTTCTAAGATTTTTTTAGATTTGTTTTCGTTTTCATGTACGGAGCGAGTGACTGCTTGTATATAGATACTCGGACATCTGCCGCTTCTCCCTGCCACGTCAGTGGTTATTTCTTTGGCGCTTGCTTTGGTGCTTCAGGGGCTGGTTTCAGTGCAATAGCGATCGGTAGCACCAACTCCGACCCGCCATACAGCCTTGCAGGTCCGAGCTGGCACACCTCATGGCTTAGTCATCCGGGAGCTGGCGCGATCCAGCCACGTCCCACTCTCCAGCTGTCATCTACTTTGCCTATGAGCTTGCCCATCGTGACCTTGACTCTCGAACCTATCCTTCTCAACCACCCCCCAAACACCCCTCGATAGTTTCGCTTCTACCCACAGCTAGCATGCGACAACCTACGGCACCAATGCTAGGCTTCCAATTAGTTCTGCTGGCCGGCCTGCAGCTGTGCGCAGCAAGACAGCCCAGCTTCAGCATCCACGACGACCTTCTCGCCCATCCACAGGTAAGGCTTTCCTCAGTGTCCAACGTCTTCTGCCGATGCCCTGCTCTTTAAGCCCCTACTAAAGGTCACTCAGTTCGAGGTCGTCTTCTCCGACTCGTACATTCTCGAAAAGGACGCCCGTCTCCTCCTCGCCGCCGCCGTCCATCGCGAAGCAGCGGATGACGAAGCCTACCAATCCGACTCAACCACCTCCCAAACCGACCTCGCCAACCCAGCCGTCGAGTCGGCTGCTGCGTCTGGCAGTGGCTTCTTCTCCAGGCAGCAATAATGCGGGCAATAAAGCTTATGGCAACGCCGAGGATGCCGCCGACGGCAGCGCACAGGTCTCGGAGACCTTTGAGATTATGAACGTGCCGCCGTCTCGCTACCTGTGCTCCGTGCCTGTGCTGGCCCCGCCTGCACCGCTCAGCCAGACGGCCACCGAGCTGGCCCGCGCCGAAGAGGCCCGCGAGATAAGCCGCATGTCGGAGCGCGGCGTCGACATTGTCAACACGCTCGAGGGCGAGTGCATGTACTACGTGTTTGGGTGGTGGAGCTACAGCTTCTGCTACGGCAAGGAGATTGTGCAGTTCCACGCGCTGACGACCAAGACCGGCAAGCCGGTTAAGGACCCGCAGAGCCAGGAGTACGTTCTGGGCCGGATGCTGGGGCAGGAGGCTGCCGCCAAGGCAGCCAAGGGCGACGTGGACGTGCAGGAGCCGCTGGACGGCAATACGAACGGCAACAGTGACAGCAACAGCAACAGCAACGAGGGCAAGGCCGCAACGACCCCTACAATACAGAGCTACAGATCAAGGGCGACCAGCGCTACATGGTGCAGCGCCTGGGGGCGGGCACAATTTGCGACTTGACCGGCCGCGAGCGCACCGTCGAGATCCAGTACCACTGCAACCCGGGCGGCACCAGCGACCGCATCAGCTGGATCAAGGAGGTGACGACATGCGCGTACCTCATGGAGGTGCGCACGCCGCGGCTGTGCGAGGAGGCCGCGTTTTTGCCGCCCAAGCCCACGCACGCCCACCCCATCAGCTGCCGGCTAATTGTCCGCTCCGAGGAAGAGGCCTCGCAGTGGCACCAGCAAAAAGGCAATCGAGGCCCACGCGGCCCTGAAGGGAGCCAAGACGGCGCTCACAGAAGAGCAGCAGCAGCAGCAGCAACAGCAAACGGATGAAGACCAAAGCCAAAATCCCAATCAAAACAGCATTATCGTTGGCGGTGTCGAAATTGCGCGCGCGCAAGGCGCTCGGCCGCGGCGAGGACGGCCAGCCCCCGCTCAAGCTTGAGCCGCCCAAGTATTTTGGCCGCGACGGCGCCGAGCTCGCCAAGGGAGGCCGTGTCATCCGGGTCCTGGCACGGGCCAAGAGCCAAGGCCAGCGGTGGCGACGTGGAGATGCTGCCCAACGAAGAGCTCCTCAAGTTTGATATCAGCCACGACCAGATCAAGGACCTGGTCGGGCAGCTTGTCGAGAGCGCCAAGGGCCGGGGCTGGCGGCTGGAGGCAGTTGAGCATCCCGGGGTGCCGACGCTCGAGATCCGGGCGATCCTGGAACCCGACGACGGCGACGAGCAAGCCCACTGGACAAGACGAATCCTCCCAAGCTGAACGGTGACATTGAGGAGAAGAAGAACAAGGCCGCAGGAGACAAAAAGGACAAAAAGGACAGTGAAGACAAAGACAGGGAGGACGAGAAGGCCGACGTCAATGACGATGCCATGCCAATGCACAGGGCACGCATACCGTCACCGAACAGGTCACGGTCACGGTGGAAAAGGTCGAGACAGCCACGGAAATGCCGGACGGCAGAGAGGGCGGTGACGAGGGCAGCGAGGAGACATTCAAGAAAGATGAGTTGTGATGGTTCAGCGGCTCTTTTTTTTCCTGTTTTTTTTCTATTTCGTTGAGACAAGTTGGACAAGGAATGGCGTTATGATGCTTTGAGTTTTGATGTACATATCATTCATAAATCGAAAACATACTACCCCTCATCCCAACCGAAATGAACAGACCAAAATGACAGAAAGACGAGACAAAAACACAAAAACACCTCACTTGTCTCGCGTTTTCTCACTCGTTCTCACAGCCAGCCAATGACGTAGTCTGGCTTGTAACGAGAATGACACCAGGTAAATGCGACCCTAGCTTCCAGCCTCCTGCATGTCCTCCTTCGTGCGTCTTTGCGTCTTTGTATACGGCGGACCCTCCCTTTTCGTGCTAGATGAAAAATCACGACGTCCTTCGCGTCCCCGTCTAGGCCAGGGCCTTTCCCAGGAGACCCGATATCGCGCAGCGTTTTTAGCACGTGTGGACCAAAACGGCCCTAGCACGGGTGGCCTAGCACGGGCGCGGCAAGCTAAGCCATCCACCAGGCAAGAGCGCGCGCGGCGAAGCAAGCGAAAGGCAAGGAACACGAGAAAAGTCCTAGAGAGGAGCCAGAAGAGAATTCTCCAAAGAAATGAGACAAAGAGTGAAAATTTTGGACTGCGAAGACGCTACCAAGCCTGCAAGCCCAGTCCGTGAGGCAAAAAAGGTGTGAGTCCAATTGTCGACATCGGCATTCACCCTTTTCTTTTTTTCCCTTCCTTTTTACAAGTCTGTTTGATTTTTTACTCAACTTGATGCTTGGGTGCCGTGTTCGCTTTCAATTCTCTTTTTCCTGGCAATCAACAGCGGGGAGATGGACCTTTTACTCCTTGACGGCCGTTAAATCGTCTTTTTCTGCGCTTGCGTAAATTTCTTTCTTAAATTTTTCTCAGATGTTGGTGTCGGTCCGTCTGTCTTATACATTACGTTTACGTTTTGGATATTGCCTCTGTATATTGCCATTTCTCTAGCCGCCGCCGTAGTCCAGTTGCATTGTATTGGTTTCCATTGTTGCATTTTTATTACGAGTGGTTTTTTTTTTTTGGACAGTGTGTCTTCAACTTCTATGCGTTTCTCCGTTTCTCCTATTTCTCTTTCTTCCTCCTTTCTCGGTCGCTTTCCCTCGTTCGCTCCTTCTCACTGCGAAATCCCTCCATGCACCACGCGTAAACGCCACGCCAAAATCTGCAGTGTCTCTTTGTAGTCCTCGATCGATCCTGCCTCCCCCGCATTGTCGCAGCCCCGCCGTATGTAACCAACAACTGACTGAATTTTGCTCTGCACATTTTACCCAGTCTGCTCCTACCTTTCACTCCCCTCCTGTCCGCCCCTCTTCCTTCCTCGTTTGACTCGCCCTGCTGAGGACCTGTCCATTATTCCTACCAGTGCTTCCTGCCAGTGCTTCCTGCCCGTACTTCCTACCCGTGCCTTCCGCCTCTGCCAATTTGTCACCCTGCAAACGGGAACTGGTTGGCTCGAACCGGTCGCTCTTTCCCCTACCTTCCTGCCCGCGCCCTTCTCCTCACCTCCTTCCAGCGGTTGCCGTTGCAGCACAGAAGCTTCGTGGAAGCTCTTTCTTGTTGCATCGATTCTGCTTCTGTCACATTACACATTACCAGTCATCCCTCTGCCCTCGTCTTCCCAAAGACAATCATATTTCTTTTGACGCACACGCCAACGACCGTCAACCGCCCACGTCCTTCGCGCGCAAAATCTCGCTTTCTCCTACACCGAACGCCCGAGTCAGTCAACGTCCATCCCCACCACAGACGACAAACGAAAAGAAAAAAAGAAAAGAATAGAAAACAGAAAGGAAGAAGCAAGACCACACAGAAGATACAGAAGACCGCAACAACCACAAACGCCCACCACCGCAGCCACACCCGCATTGGCGTCGGGTCGGGTCGGCCCAGTCCTGGTGCCCGGTCTGCGAGACACAGAACATGCGGGTGCTTGCGCCACGATGAAGACCGAAGACGGTGGTATCGACGACTTGCTGACGTCGCTCCCGCCTCCGCCTCCGCCGCCTTCGCCGCTGAACGGCAACGCCTCTCTCTATACCAACGGCGCGACCGCCGCCGAGCCTGCCGCCGCACCGACGACCGCCGGCCTGGCACAGGCCAAGCGCACTGTTTGTGATCACTGCCGCAGAAGACGTATGTCCGCGTCCACGATGTGCTCCTCATCATTGTCCTTTGCTGCCTTTGCTCTCGCGCCCCTAGCTGACACCTCCAGGAATCCGCTGCGATGGCCAGCTTCCGTGCCAGCCATGCGTCAATGCATCGCTGGTCTGCAAGCGCGACCACGTTCCTCTGAAACGAGGACCCAAGCGTGGCCGTGGCCGTGTCATCAACGAGCTCCGGGAACGGTACTCGATTGACACCGGCAACGGCACCACCACCACCATCCAAAACAGCTCCAAGCACAGCCGTGAAAGCAGCACTGACCAGTAAGCAACAAACCGTCCCCCGCGCGCAGCACCGCTTGGGCTGGCCGCCTGCTAACTAACACTCTCCTTGTTTTCCAGAATAAATCATGCCGTCGACATCTCCGTGCCGTCGACCCCCGCACCCCCTCCGACATCTCCTGGCAGAACATGTCGTCCGATCCGCGCCATGCCACCGAACCGCGTGGCGCCTTCTCCACCGAGCAGTACCGCCCGACCACGCGCAGCTACATGTACCTCATGCCGCGTTGCGTCGAGCTGTACTACGAGCACATCTACCCCATCATGCCCCTGCCCTATATGCCGGTCGTGCGCAGCATGTGGCGCGGAGCCCCGCCGGCCTCGCCGAGCTCACTTTCTCGGACCGCAACTACCTCTATGCGCTCTGTGCCTCACCTGCTTCCACATGTCGGGCCAGAATATCACGGCGGATGCGCCACACCCGTCGTGGAGTGTGCTGGACGTTCTTTTTGGACGAATGCATTTCGGCGCGCCAGTCGTACGACTTTTCAACGACTCCTCGTTGCACGCCGTCATCTCTTCGTTTTGGCTGTCGACGTCCTTTTTCGAGATCAACCAGTCGCGCAAGTCGTGGCTGTACTTGCGGGAGGCATTGACACTGGCGCAGGAGCTCATGTTGCAGGACGATGCCTCTTACGCTGGCCTGGATGCCGTAGAAACGCTGTGCCGGCAGCGCGTATTCTGGCAGCTCTTTGTGACGAAAGGTATGATCTCTCTTTTTTTGTTTTGCCCATTAACATCGGGCCACTACTCACCATACTAACCTTGTTGTCCTGCAGGTCATTCGCTATCCTGCGGAGCAAGCCGATCACGCTTAAAAAGACACCTTCATTGCCATCCACACGCCACCCATACGAAACACCCGAGATCCACTCCGGGTTCCTGCAGCTCATCAGCTCGTACTCCCCGCTCGACGAGTCCTTTGTCAACGCCTGGAACGAAGGCTCCGATCCGCGTGTCACGGCTGCGACCTACCTGGCCCTGCAAAAGCTTCTCGCCGTCCGACCGGCTTTCCTCACCCGCGCGCGCAACGAGATCTCTGCATTGCCGACACGCGGCTTATCGACAGCCAGTCACACACCCGAAGACCAGTCGCCCACGAACCAGAACCACACCACCGGCCACGAGGCACCACCCCCGTCACCACGGTCACCGCCCGAGATCACCGCCGCCGTGAGCGACGCCCTTGCCATAAATGATGGTGACTTGTCCGAAGAAGATATCAAGACCGAGCCCGAGCCCGAACCCGAGCCCGAGACGACGGATATCCAAAGGGCAGACTTGCTCATCACACAGCAATGGCTGCGGCTCATTGTGTGGCAGTCGTCCTTCCGGCAGCAGCCTGCTTGTCGTGGACAGCACCCGATGAGAGCATGCGCTTTGCGTTTCCTCTGACCATTGCCGCCCGCACTGCTACCGTGATCCAAAGCCTGCCGCCTCAGGCCATCGAGGTCCACGGCATGGGCATCATGGAGAAGATCTTTGAGATTGGCACCTGGTCCATGAATGTCCTCCAGGCCTGCGACATGGCTGGCGTCTCCGGCACCAACGTGTCGGGAGGCGGCGCCGCGATGGGTATGGACTTTGCCGGCGCATCCGACATGGGCGTGCTTGGTGTCGGCCGCATGTCGTACTCGGTCGACCCGCTCGAGTTTTTTGTGCGGACTCTTAGCGCGAGCCCCAACAGCCGAACGCAGTACGCCGAGCGGCTTCTCATGTTTGCCAACGAGCAGACCGGTGGCGGCATGCGCATGGCCCTGTCGCCGGCGCTCTCATCACCGTCTTCTCCCGAACTGATACCGGCTGCGCCCTGGACACGAGACGATATTGCGACAACAGTAGCTGCACCTAACCCTGCCAACAGCAGAGTTGGCAATGGCAATGTCGGTGTCGGCGGAGCAGTGATTGGCGAAGTGTGCGACGACTTTGCGGTGCCATGGCCGCTGCCGCCGCCGACGGCCAGTTCTCTTTTGGCAGCGCACTCGGCACGCTTGACATGGCGTATGATGCATCGGCGGCGGCGACAGCCTACGATGGCGGCAGTTTGGACGGCGTGGTGGACGGCGTGGTGTACGATGGTACCGTCAGTCCCACGGGAGTATCGGTTGGTGGCGGGTCGTATGGCTCGATTCACGGCGGCTCCAACCACGAAGGCATTAGCCGGAACAACAGCTACGGCAGTTTCACGGAGGAGCTGCATGCCGGCACGGACTACCCTGTATTTCTGCCGAGCGGCGCGCAGAGTCCCGTCGAGAACGGGTTCACGGGCTTTGATCTCTCGCGGGCCAATTTCGGTTCAGCCAACTTTGGTGCATGATACACACGGGATAACTATCTGTTCTGTTCTTATTGTCCCTTTTTGTTTTGTTTTCTGGATTATGGGAGGCTGGCGTATCTACTCCGTATTTCTTTTATCTATATACCTAATAATTTGCTTTTTTGGATCTCCTACTTATCGATGGTGTCTTGTCTTGGGATAGGAGGGACTGGCGGCTGGGAGGTGATTTATTCTCATCTAGGTTCATCCTGCGCATATCTTCTCAAAACTACCTTGTTGTTTGATAAGCGCATCTTGTCACGTATTTCTTTTTGTTGTGCATAGGTTTAATCTCTTTTGTACCAATCGTCATTGAATAAAAAGACTGGAACGTTGAGCGTGCAATTTGCTCCTGTTCTTTCATCTGTATCCATCTGTATCATCATCACCCTGTAATACCCGAATGTTTTCAAGTAAATGTAATATTTTGGGAAAAAAAAATTGTTTTCTTTTTATATTCTTTTCCTGTGTTTTTTTTTTTTAAAAAAAATGGGCGTTTGTTATTTTTTTTTAATGAGAAAGTCCTTATTGTTTTCCCTGACCGAAGGGATAAAACAGAAAGGTAAGTAAATATAAATTTTGTGTTCTCATAACCGTGTGCATATGGTCAGGGCTTGGCACATATAGAAAGGAAGGGCATCAAAGACAGCGATGCAAGCACTACCGGGGCCCAACGTCTCGCCAATGCCAGACTCGCTTCACCCATGGGCCAGCTCGTCGACAGAGTGTGAGGATGAACGATTTTCGCTTACCAGTTGACGATCGACATGATACATGGTTCGTTCAAGATGCCCCGGTTACCAACAACCACTGGTTTGTCAACAGAGGGGCTACGAGCCAGGCCCAGCCACCTCACCATAGACAACGACGTTGTCTCGTATCGGAGCGGAAAAAGAAAAGATAAATTTCGCAATCAACATCAGGTGGGAAAGCGCCCATTCATGACATCGCCGGTCGTACTGACAGACGTTGATCTGACAGACGTTGATCCCATCACAACGCTTACCGTTGAATATGTAAGATATGTGCTGAACCGTGTTTGGGGCAAGCCAGAGGTTCCACTGCATCTCATGCATCTAAACTCTTTTCTCTCTATTGTTTTGCCTTTCCTGCCCACAACTTCCGTGCACTGCATGCTGCATCTACTTGCCGCACTGCTTGTGCGCTGACAACTACTACGGAGCACATGGTGTGTGCTTTGACCAATATTTATTTTTTCATGTCCATTTTTTACTTGCGCTCTTTTCCGTCTTTGGTTCATTGCTCGGCCTCTCACACCGTTTATCCTAAAGAAAGAGAAAGTGTGTGCATGGCCGGCACGCGGCAGGTGCAAGTCTTGTGGCTTGGACTCATTCGCGTGAGCATTTTACATGCTTGCTTTTTCTTGTACCTTAGATTCTTGGCTTGTTATTTTCTTCTTCCCTCCTCTCCCCTGCAGAAGTCTATTTTCCTCATGCACCTCATATCCCAATCTCAGCTCGTCTTTACCCATCTTCAACCTGCCTTCTCCTTTTTTGATTCTCTTTTAGTTTTCTCTCTCGGTGTTCGACATGCAGCCCAAGCTCTAGAGCGAAGACGCATGACAGTGAGACCTGTACTGGCGAGATGCAAGGGACGAGGTGGCGTGGAAAAGAGTGGAAAAGGGCAACGCAAAAGAACCGACAGAAGTCCGTCAAAGACTTTCTGTTTCCATTGGCCAATCGGCATCCAAAACGCTCACGTTGGGAGGATGTTTCTGATGCTCAGCTCCACGCAAAGCTCTGGTGCCCTGCCATGCATGCTGGGCCTCGCCTGAGCAATATGCAATAGGACGGAGATGCTATGCATCTTTGGTAAGGATTGAGAAAGGAAGGAGAACCTCTCGTTGACTTCTTTGCTCCCTGCATAAGCGGATGCAGCTTGTGAAGCAGGGGGTGAGGTTGAGGGCCGATTGGGCATCTTTGACCGCCACTTGGACGAAACGATCTCGTCATAAATTTTCACTCCCAGGGTCGATTGTGCACAACAAGATCCATTCGATCCAGCTCTCCTCCGTACCAGTTTTTCTTTTTCTCTTTCTTCTTCTTTTCTTCTTTGGTGCCCTTGCTTATGTGCATCTTACGATTTTAGCTGGCAGCTAGCCTTACAGATGGAAGGGAGACTTTTAACTAGATGGGGCATAATAAAGCCACATGCATGCATCACTCACCAGCCACCGATGAGCCTGGCCTGGGTTGAAGGGGACCTCAGACCCATGGCTTGCTTGTGATCGGAGGGAGTATTCCGTACAACCAGGGAAAACAGCTTTAAACGTTGGCCCAGATGCGTATGCCAAAGGACCACCAGTCGACAGGTCTCAGAGAGGCAACTGATGTCCAAAGTATTGGTGAAAGACAGCGTACAATTACGAAACCATTGGTAAGATATCTTCTTTCTGCAGGTAATACTTCGCCCTGCCTAAGCACGAGACCTGACGCTGGAGAACTGCGGCAAGGGATGACAGGTAGGAGTGGACCTCCTTTTCTGGCACCTATCCGTCCATGTGAGATATTTTTTATCTCGTTCTTCTCTGTCTGAGGACGAAGAGGATGAGGAGTGTCAGAACAGACACGGGACTCCCCTGTCCGTCTTCTGTTCAAGGCGCCAGCGTCGCATTTCACTTAAACTTTTGTCGACGCGTTTTTTCAGCTTTTTTACGTCGCCATCGCGATTTCGCGTTTCTAATTAAACACAGACTGGGGGTGATATGGAAAAAGGAGAAAAAAAATTCCCAAGAAGAGAGTTGACAAGCAAAAAGGAAAGGCGTCGAAACGTGAGGTGGGATCGCGGAGAAAAAGCAAAAAAAGCTCGCAAATCTGGTTCCAGACAAGCCCAGAGTTGAAAGCCGCAATCTAAACCCCGGAGAGCTGCAGCGAATCACAGCCCTTCCAGTGACCGCATCCCTGTCAAAATAGTGGAGACCCGAACCAGCCCCCCTATTTCTGTATTGAGTAGCGGTTTCTCAAGCGTTTGTCCCTTTCTTTGCCTGTTGTCCTTTCCTCTCCCCTTTCCTCTATCGTCTACTTGTAGGTCCGTCGAGCCTGTGATGTCTCTCCACCCGACCCACAAGCGGCAGCCGGGCCTTTGCACTGGACCAAGGCCGGGGCCGTCTGGAGCCTGCCTTTTGGCTTCAGTCACCTTTCTTTTGACAGGGATATTGGGTCCTTTTGTCTTCTGTCTCTCGGCCCTCTTTTATCGCTGAACTGCGCGCGGAAAGGCGAGAGACAGGACAGGAACGACAAGGGTGTGGACAGAAAGGACCAAATGAACCAGGGGCTCTCCAAGAAACAGAACGTGAGCAAGAGAAGAAAATGTCTGGTTCTGCCTCTCTGGTGAGCTCCGCAGACGGTCACTTTCGTGCTAGCTCTACCGTAGGATTGGACAGGCCCATTTGCCCGCTTTTCCTCTTCTTTTCTTGGGCGTCTTATCTTGCTGTCGCAGGGGACTGAAACACGACGTCCGGCAGCAGCTGCGATCAAGTGATGCCCGTTGTTTTCTTCGACAACAAGCAAAAGCTCGTCGATAAGATAAGTGGAGGGAAGTACGAGGTGCCCGGCAGCATTGGGCAGCAAGATGTGCAAGAGGACGATAAACGAATGATAACAGGACGGCAAAATGACGCATGTTTTCTTGATTTCAGCGTCTAATTAGTGGAGGCTTGGCGGGCTCGTTCATGATAGGCGTGGTGAAAGCGGTTCGCGGTGCGTATTGCGGCGCGGACACCTCACAGAAACATGAAAAATGCGTTGCAGCTCAATTTCATGGTCTCGCATCTTCACATCTTCGTCAAAGCAAAAAATGAAGGCACCAAATGTCTGCAGGAAGACGCGCTAAAACACACCAGCGCGCGGATGCTAATACGAGCGGCGCACCCAGGTCCGGCAAGGTCGCTCCTGCCCCAGTGCACCGGGATGTCTCCCCTGTGCTAGCGCCTCACTAGCGCCTTGTGGGCCTGTAGCTCTGTTGACTTTGCAACGAGGAAGGGCGACAGAAAGGCAGACAAGAAAGTAAAAGGGAAAGAGCAACAGACGTGCTGGGTCCGTTTCGTTTCTCTGTGACCAAATGGCGCTACTTTTGCGCGGTGGACACAACGTGCGCAAAGTGGGAAGGCACGCGAAAGGGAGAGACGGAAACAGAGGGAAAACGAGGGAAAGAGCGACCGGACAGAAAGAGGAAGCGCCAAAGAAAACGGGCATGGGAGCTCCCGTTCTAGTGAGGAAACTGCCTTTTCGGCCGTGCCTTCCCTCACGAGTGCCCCAGTGCTCCGTACTTGCCTTGTTCGTGTCTCAGTTCTGTGATAGAGGTCGCGTCGCAGACCAAAACAGCAACGATCACTGGCCCGTCTGCTCTTTCGCCTCTTCACCTTTTTGCTCGCTTTTGGCTGCATCCCTCGCGTCCGTCCTCTCCACCAGCCATTACCCATCGGAACCCGTCGATTCACTTGCCTTTCCTTGCATGTCTCGGAGCTGGTCTTACTTGCTGTAGGATCCCTGATGCCCCGGCAGCCTAATTCCAAGACATTTGGAGAAGAAGAAAAAAAGGGCAAAAAAGGAAAAGAGAGGCCTAGGCCACGTTAGGCTTCTTGACTCGTCGGATCCCCAGCGTTTGGCGGAGCCTGTTGGGTCATTGGCGACGTGCCATTCCCATCGCTGACCAGGAATGCGTTGCCCAGCAAATTGCCTCATTGCAGGGCCTCGACAGCCGGCATTGCAGGTGCTTCTCTGACTCTTTCTGGCTCTTCCTGGGTTTCGTCCGTCTCCTGTGTTCTGTTGACTTGTCATTGTCTTTTTTCATGACCTTATCACCATCTTGCACAGGTCATAATCGCCCCGACATCTCGGTCCACGCCCACCCCGGCTTTCCAGGTCGATGGCAGATATTACTGCCACAAACCACAAACAGCTCTTTTCAGGAGACGAGATCGGACTATTGCTCTGAGGTATATCTCGGCAGCCGTCATCGACGCAGCATTGCGAGCCACAGCGGTCCTTTGTCGTTGCAACGTAGGCTCGAGAGCGTTGCCGGCGCACGCACCCCAGACCATCTCCCTCGATCCCACCTTGAATGGCGCTGGACAACCGCCGTTTTTATCTCGAAACAACAGCTCGCTCACCTGGACCTGGGCCTCGCCGTCATACCCACACCCACACATTCGCTCACCGTCGCAGCAGACCCTCCTCGCATCTTTTCTAGCTGTCTGGGCCCTTTGCTAGTCTTACCCCTGGCTGCGCCCCCGTCTTTGCAGTTACCAACGCCGGCACTCCTTCCGCCCTCCAGTCTTAAAATAATAGCGCCAAAAGGGCCAGAGAAGAACGAGGTCTTGCAACCGTCTTGTTTCTGTTTTATCGGTTGGCTTTCTTTTGGCCTGGCTGCCGTCCACACACACGCTCACACGGTGCATCATTCATTGTCTTTGCGGTGAAGATCCCGACTCCTTGTTCATCTCGCCCGTCTGTCTCCTCTCCACACAGCTGCCGTCCTCCTGGTAGCCCTGTCTGGACTCTGAAGGAGCTTGGCAGACGTACTGTTAGTTTCCTTTTTCTTCTCTCCCTGCATCTTGCCCACTCTTTTTGTCTCTTGCTTCTTGCCTGCTTTTCATACCCCTTCTCGTTTCTCTCTCAGCTATGATCGTTCCTTGTCTCTCTTAATCCTTCAAACTTTTTTTCTGACTCGACCTGCAGCAGCGAATCATTACACGACATATTCCACTCACCGCCTGCCGTGTCCCGGCCCCCCTACTGTACATACGTCTCGTCCAGGATCCCATGAGACAACACCAGCAACACTCAGCTGTCGTTTGACGTCTAACGATACGTAACGACCGTTGACCCGTCTACTCTCTTTGAGCGAACCGGCTGGTAGAACGGACAGCCGCATCCGCCGTTGCGGACCCCCTTTGCCGGCCACACATCTGTCGCCCCTCTCTCTCCTTTCTCTTACATCTTTCTCAGCTGTCATCGAAAGACTGTTTGCTTGAGAGCGGCCAGGCCAAACATTGCCTCTTTGACATCCACACCCCCTTGTTTTTTTCTCTCTTTTTCCTGCCCCCCTTTCTCGCCACCATCATGATGGACACTTCTTCCACACACTTTCCTAGCTCGCGGGAACGCACTCGCCGCCATTCATATACCCGCGCCTCGTCTCGCTCCAGCACTGGCGCAACATCAGAGTCTCGAATGTCTGTACAGACCTCGGACCGCTCCATGTCGAACTTGGACCCCTCTCCTCAGCCGCCTCTGTCGCAAGAGCAGCAGCAGCAGCAACAAACAACTGTCTTCATCACAACCGACTTCCCACCTTGTCCACCGCTTCCAAAACGGACATTTACAAAAGAGAGGCTCACCAGCGCCCAGTACCAGCACCGACTCATCACGGTTCCGGTCTCTCAACGACTCCACGTCCGAGCTCAAGTCGAGCGACTCCAAGCCGTCTCTGATTGCGACATCAAGCTATCTCCAAGAGAAGCTGTTGAAGGAGAGGAAAAACCGAGAGCGAACGGAGCTCGAGCAGACTGGAAAACGATAAAATGACCACGTCACTTGATCTGCGCGGCGTGCAGAGCTCACCTGCAAGGCCCCTCTTCGACATCAGTCGGCCCAAGTCGAGCACGGGGCACCTCGATGGTGGCAAGAAGAAGGGCGTTGGCCTGAAGGAGATGGAGCAGGTATGCAGTACCATCCACATTGGGTCCCATCATACATATGGCTGCTGTTGTTCGTTTTCCGTCCTCATTACTAACAACTTTTCTAGACCCTGACCAACCTTCACAAACAAAACTTTGACCTCAAGCTCGAAACTATACCACCGCCGGGAGAAGCAAACGTCTCTCGAAGAACGATGCGAAGGCCTCGAGACCGAAAAGCAGGAGCTGGAGGCGATAAACGACCGGCTGATGTCCGAGCTGGAGATGCGCGACAAGGCTGTCGAAGAGGCGGTTGCCATGATTGTCTCCCTCGAGGCCCGACTGGAAGAACTGTTGCAAGAGCGCGACATGTTTGAAAAGGACCAGTTTTTTGCGACCGACGCCCGGCTGCGCAACGCCTATTCATCTGCACTGCACGGAGCCAACACGGAGAACACCGAATCTGTCCCGTCCTTTGACGATACACCAAAAGCCAAGACGACCATGGCCGACGACCAGCGTACCATCAACCGCATGCCGAGTTTCGTGTCTGAACGCAGCGAGCTTACCGAGAACTTGCGTAACGTGTACCTCGGCGCGCGTGCGGGCAGCATGGTCAGCCTGCCGCGCATGTCAGAAGACAACCTTGATGTGGTAGACCTGCGGGACGCTGCTAACCGCATCGCGAGCCCAGCCCTCAGCGTTCTGAGCGAGAGCTCGTTCCTCAGCATCTATGGCAAGAAGCGCGAAGTGCCCGCCCACCTTATGTCGGCACCGATGCTCCCCAGGCCTATGTCGCCTGTGGCCTGCGTTCCCGACATCCCCCGCAGCATGCCTGAGCCTGTTCCCGTTATAGACGATACGAACGGATCTGCTGCCGCGATTGTCGCCCACGCACTCGCCGCAACGGCACCGCAACCGTCTACCAATGCCGAGTATACGACTCACACGAACCAAGCGAATCACACGACGCGGCAGAGCACCACAAAGGCTTCCTCGACACCGACTAAGAAGCGCTCGAACTCCAACGCGCGCATCCCCAACAATGCCACCAACGCTGCCGCCTTCAATTCTTTGACCGACTTCCTCGAGACCAACTCACCGCTGCGGCAACTCGAGAAGATGGAGCTGTCGCTGCAGGCCATGCACGACGCATCTCGGCCAGCGACGAGCCACCACGACCGCGGCGATCTCGAGCACCTAGCCCGCCATCTACGCGAGCACGAGCTCGGCAAGTCGTATGCTAAGCAGGAGAAGAAGGACGCCCTTCGCCGAGTGCGCACTGATGCTCCGTTTGCACGCGACCCGCACAACCTACCGCCTACGCCGGATACCAATCTCAACCTCGACGCTCCGCCGCGCTACAAGACTCGAACGACACGCTGTCCCAGCCCGATAAGGACAACAGTACCAACACAACAATGACAACAACAGAAACAACAACGAGCGCAACCACCTATTCCGTGTCCGGCAATAACGCTGCATCACGTTCAGCAGTGGCGAAAAGCGCTTGTCCAACATTGAAGTCGTTTGTGGACAGTATCCCCGGCATGCAACCGCCGTCGACATCTGCGTTCAACAGCCGCCGCCACGAGGTTGGCAGCCGCAGCAGCTACTTTGACAAACCGGCTGAATATTCCGCCGCGTCCGCGTTCGGCGGACGAGACCACCGTCTCGCACCACGGCCGGGGCAGTGGCTGGGCGATTCTGAGAGCTCCGATGACGACATGGACATTGATGGCAACGACTCGGCGTCTCTGCACGACTATTGGCTGCGCGAGAGCCTGCGTCCGACCGGCCAACCACCTGCCCCGTCGCGAAGCCGGGGCCGCCGTACGGCCGCGTGTCGCCCCGACCTATTCAGCTTCCCGACGACATCCAACGGCTGGGCCACGACGGCCATGTTTGGATCGCTCAGCGGCCAGGGCTACGATGGCCACCAAGGTTAACCAGGGCTACCAGAGCTACCAGGGCTCGGCACCCGCTGGCACAGACGCTTGACGCTCTTAGGTGCTTCGCTGCCGACTCCGGGCAGCAGGCATCTTTGGGTCCAATGGCCTTCTTGCATCACCTCTTCCTTTATGGTATGAACGGCATGCCATCGGGACCGCCTCCGCCCCCGCACCGGCGGTCTAGTTTGCACGCCCACACGGGCTCGTCGCGCAGCGGGTCGCGGCACGGCACAGCACCGGCACACCGTCGGTGGGCACGCCGAGCCTGGTAAACAGCAAGCACTCGCGCAGATCACCGACACGGCCGGGCACGACTGCCAGCAAGGAGACGACCAGCACGATTGGTCAGGATATCCAGTATGTCAAGGCAGCCACCCCGACTGTGGCGGCGGTAGCTGCTGTTCCGACTGCCGTTGCTGCCGAGCAGACCGTGCTGCCCAAGCAGCGACCCCGCCAACATCAAGCTCAAACACCACCACCAAACAACAACTCCCTGACGCGCAGCCGTGTCGCTGAGCCTTCTTCCGGCGGTCGGGCTCGCACGAGCCGAGCTCCGCTGCCACGGCAGCTATTGCTGGATGACCTCAGACATGCGAGGACGGAGGCATCCGGCACCCTGCACCAGCGGTCGAGACGAAACCAACACCAGCACGAACCAACACGAGCGCAAAAGAAACACAACCCGCCCCGGCCATTGGCATGCCCTCGCGGCGTGCGCCGCAGCGACCTGACGGCGACAACACAAACTCGAGCGCGACAACCGCCGCCAATCCTGCGCAACCCACGGCCGGCGCGTGGCGTGCCGGTGGCGATAAGGCTAGCCGACGATATCAACATGGCGGCGCAGCGGCCAAATGGAGAAACGACAGAGGTGTCGTTGCAACGTCGCACACAATTGCCAGCAGTTTAACGCCGACCGCAGCAGCTCTCCGTCTTCGACTAGCCAGCCTCCTGCTGCACACGAACAACAGCAGACAGCCGGCGCAAGAGGTGCGCAAGAAGTGGCTGGGGCGGATGAGCTGCGGAAACCGGGCGGGCAGTGGTCTCGCATTCGTGAAGCAGGTGGATGAGAGAGGGCGCGGGTGGAAGTAAACATGCGTGCGAGTACTTGGTTGTGGACTCGTGACATTGAAATTTTTATTTGCATTTGGCCGACGGTATTTATTGGATCTCTGCATTCTTATTATCCAGGTTCTTTAATTGTTCTGCCGTAAGGCGTTTTGCTCTTTATCTGCTTTTGCTGGCTCTTTCTGTACTGTATAAAACCAAACAAACAACAATGGGAGCTGGACACACCAAGGGATATTCAGGATGTATACGGACTAGGTAAGGACTGGGACTGGGTTTGCATTTTGTTTTCTTTTTTTGTTTTATGGGGCATAACCCTCCAGATTGGGAACCGTTTTGCTGTTACGGCCGGACAAATTGGATTTCTGGGCTTCTCTTTTTCTTGTTCTTTTTTATTTTGCGTCTGCCAAGGGAGAGAACGTATTGGACACTTTGATACATGGCAATAAAGCTATCCAACGAACAAGATTGGACATTTCAATGGCTTTTCGACAGCTGCATTTGCATTGCTTCGCGGGTTGTTTGCTGGGATGGGACGTTTTGCTGGTGTGCTGGCCACATCACAGCCAAGCATCGTCTCACGTACACGGAACGTGGCCCGTTTTGTGTCTACACCAAACGACAATTATTACAACACACAAACTCGCATGTCACAGCGCCAACGACACTGTCATTTGCGATTTACATGTGCCATCAACAGGTCAACGCCGGCCGCCAGGCGATAGGACAAGGCACGGCTGCCAAAGCGCGAGCTCTGGACGCCACAACGCACAGTCGCCTGCGCCGACAGTGACCGGCAGTCTCGTCTTCGTTCTTTACAGTCCCGAGCGTCGTGTTTACGGCGTCGGCACATTTCCGCCATGGAGCGATGCCGTGGGCCGCGCGTCTACGACACGATTCGGCCAAGGCTTTGGTTGGAGGATCGTCCCACAGGGCCACGCTGTCGACTGCTGCGAGTCCATCCTTCAACTGCACAGAGCCGCCGCGGACGAGGGCCTCCTTGCCGCGACACCTGGGCTGTCCTAGGGCCTAGGCGTCCGTCTTCCACAAGTCCACGGCAGCGGCCATTCCCGTATTTTGCGGCGGCCGATTTGTCGTCAACCACGCCCGCCGGCACCTTCTGGTTCGGCCGTGCGGCTGCCGGGCTTTTTCGCCGCCGCCACAGCCCGACGAGGACTGGCGGGGACTGGCTGCTTCGCACGGCCAGACGTGTTCCTGGAGGACGTGGCCAAGCAGGTTGTGCGCCGTGAGTGTGCTGTTGCTGGTCGTCGCGCTCCTGCAGAAAGAGCATGGGACGGCTGGCCGCGGGTGCCCGCTGGCATTTCTCCTCGGCGTACAACGCCGACAGCGCCGACAGCGAGCCCCGCCGCCTCGTGCGCACAGTCGCTGCCGCGCCAAGATGTGGCCGCCACGCTGTTTCTCGTGTGGGCTGGTCCGTCGTGTGTTCGAGTAACGCCGTGGCACAGACGTCGGCAACACTGGCGATCGGACGGCCGTGTGGAAGCTGGCGCGGTCTGGGTCACGCGGGCTGCTGGCGCCGTGTCGTGCTCGGTTGCCTCTCCGTCTTTGTCTGTTCCCGCCTCCACGACCTGGCTCGTCCTCTTTGCGTGGCGGGCAGATGTCGTCTACCCGTGGACGGGCCTCGGCCCCATGTCCGTGCGCAGCGTGGCGCGGCCCGTGCGGCAGCCACGGCGTGCTCTTGTGCGGTTTCGTGTCGTGGCCCTCGCCATTGGCCACGCTGCTCGCTACCGCAGCCGGCGTACATTGCGATTGAGGACGAGCGGGCTGTTTTTGTTCTGGGGCATGGCGTGCTGTCGATGATGGTGGTGGCCGCGGTGACTGGAAGGCAAGCGGGAAAGGAAGAAGAGAAAAAAGAGGCGAAGGACAAAAAGGACAAAATTACAAAAACACATAGTCTCCTGAAGAGTATTACAAGCTTGTTTTGCCAGCAGTGAACGATCGAATGTACATGCAAAGCCACTAAACCCTAAAAGGACACTGGACAGCCCCGAAGCCCCTAATGCCGCCCTAACGGCGTTCCCCTAGTAAGATGTCGGCTATGCGAGATTAGATGATAAAATGCACTTTGACCGCCGCATTGCCGGCGCCACACGATTTATCTTTCTGCCCCCGCCGGCTTCCCCCAACGTTGATGTTCTCCTTGTCTAATCTTGGATCTCCCGCAATTCTCTCGTTCCTGCGCAAACCACTTCCTCACATACTACCAGCCCTTCGTCACCATGCAGCTCGGCCCTTACGACGGCCGCAAGAAGCCGCTCGCGGCTGTTTGGCCTGTGCGGCACCATCTCAAGGTATTGTCGATTCCTGGCGCGCCCGTCTTTCTCTCTCCGCCGTGTGTTTCTCGCCTGTCTTGTTCGGTTGCTCACCCAAACTCCCCCCAGTGCTCGGCCAGCAGCCTGCGTTGGCATGCGCCGCCGCAGCGTGTCAGTGACAGCCTATCCAGCGCCCCGTCGCGCACGGCGCGCCCGTCATTTGTCGAGTCGTCGTGGACGACAGCGTGAAGGCGGCAGCAGCAGCAGAAGCAGCAGCAAAACAGCAGCAACAGCAGCAAGCAGCACAGCAGTCACAGATGGTGGTCGCCCGCGCACGACGGCACTCGCCCAAGCGCCGTCCACTCATCCTCCATTCGCCGTCCTCGTCCTCTCGCCTCCTCCTCGCCGCTCGCGTCGACCGTGCACGCGCCGACTTCTACCTGCACCACTTTTATGCGTTTGTTCCAGCGCAACGACTTTACGGCAAGGCCGCTCGCCGTGCAGCAGGACCTCCAGCAGCCTCGGCCCGCCTCGGCCGGCCACCTACCTGCGCGACGCCATGCTCGCCATCGGCGCGAATGCACGCCGCCAACAAGACGTCCTCCCCCAAATGGAGACCTCCCTGACAGCACTGACAGCGAAGCCCACCACGGGCGGCCGCCGGGCGGCGCTCGAGTACTACACAGCCGCCGTCTCGGGCCTCGCGCGCACCTCAGCGCCACCACATTCCTGCTAACATGCCGTCGCCGACGACGACGCAGCGCGACGTCCGAGCCATGCTCTGGACCACGCTGTTCCTGGGCTTCTACGAGCTCATGAGCGAATCGCCGGGCCAGGGCTGGCAGCTGCACATGGTCCACGGCACCGCGCGGGCGCTGCGGGCCAGCGGCGCGGCCGCGCGCGCACGTTTTTCCTGCAGGCGCGCGTCTTTGAGGTGTTCCGGGCGATTGTGTGCAGCGACCCGAGTGGACCAACCTGCTAGAGGAGATGTGGGTGGCGGCCGCCGTGCGCCGGAGCAAGAGGAACGTTACGAGGGCAGCAGAGAGAACGGCCGACAGAACAGCGGAGACGACCACACCTGGCACCCGCTGGACACGCTTGCTGGACCTGATTGTCCTCTGCACCAAGCTGCGATTCCGCATCCGTGGGTTCCTGGCGCAGTGCCACTCGCGGCTGCTGGCCGAAGACGCCATTTGCTGCGCGAGGGCCGCGCCAATTGGCGACACGGCGCGGTCGCTGCGGCGGGCTCTCGAGCGGTGGCGGGCGGGGACTATGCGCACGTGGGCGTGCCGCGGTCAGGCGTGTCCCGGGGAGATGCCCTGACGACCGACCCCTCGATGATGCCTGGCCACATCTTTTGCGCGGCCGGCCAACGCCTACCTGTCGGCATCTTTGACTACGAGATGGACCAGTGGGACGCCATTGGCGTGGCCGTGCCGACGCTGGCCGTCGACGAGCTGCAGCAGCACGTCGACACATCCTGCAGTACGCGGCGCCCGCCCTGGCCAAGACCAACATTGCCCCATCCTGCTGCTGTTCCCCCTGCGCATCGCTGGCGCTCGCTCCCGCTACCCGCGCCAGCGGTGTCGAGGTCCTGCGGCTGCTGGGCCAGGTGGGGCACATGTATGCGGCGGCCGTCTACTACGTTGGCGCACTTGCAGCGGCTTGTGGGCACGGCTCGACGACGAGGAGGCTGCCATGGTGCGGGCGCGGGCGAGGCCAGAGAAGCACGGGGCGTGTGGCCGCACATATATACCCGCTGGCCATTGATACTGCCCGTCATTATCAAGGCGAGGACGTGAGACGACGACATGCATACGGGCAGAAAGGCTGAAGAGGAAACGGTGAACAGGGACAAAGAATAGCGAAGGCGGGTGCATCTTGGGACGGGGGATATGGAATTGCTGGCGTTTTAATGGATCTACAGCACACGGCCAGAAGAGCAAAAGAACTCTCATCAATATGGCAATCGTGCCAAACCCCAGGCGTTTTGGGCGGGCTTTGAGACGCCAGCCAGATGTGCACTCACGGTCTTGGACGGTACTTCCCGTGGTGGGCGTCTGCGTATTTTTACAAACAAGCACCGAGTAAGCACGACGCGTTGGCTTTCCAGACAAAGAGGTATATTGCTTTGATGCCGGTCTCGTTGCCTGTCTCTCAACGTCGATTGTTGTGGAATATGATGGGAAAATATGTCGGCCGATCGTGTGGTGTTTGTTTAGAGTTCACAGGTGTGTCTAGCTAATATTAAAACAGGCACTCACAGAGTCTTTTTTTTCCTCTTCTGTAAGATCAGAATGGTCCAACCAAGTCTGAACTCTTTTTCTTCGTGTTTATTCAGTTTCAGATCAGTCAACGTCGCCCTGTATATAACTGCTGCGATATCAACCGCACCTTCTTTCGACTTCTCATCCAGATCATTTTATCGTCCTCTGCGGCTTCTCCAGCCTCACCACCACATTTCACAATGGATTTTCTGGACAGAGACTTCTTCGAGATGGAGCTTTGGAACTACTCCTATGAGGATCTTGTCCTGTACGCCAACGACGACGACTACCCACACACCTTTACAGACATGATCAAGCGCAAGGCCGTGCCGTGCAAGCCAAATGGCGAGCCGCCTTGCAACTGGGCACGCCCCGTCTTTTGCAAGAAGCTTGAAAGCAAACAACGGCAGGCAGGGCAAAAAGAAAGAAACAGCAAGCCCATGCACAAAGGCAAGGGCGAAGACATCCAAGGCCACGAGTGAGCAGCAAAGCACACATCAAAGCACGCAGCAGAGTATACAGAACAAGTCGACCGGCAAGCCACCCAGGCCCCCGCCGTCCCAGAAAGCCAGCCACGCCCATCCTTCTCAACGGTCGTCTCCAGCGACTCCATGCTGTCCGTGGACATTTCAGAGTCCATGCTGTCGCAGGCGCCCGAGGAAATGGCAGACTTGCTCGAGGCCGTCAGTGCCTCCTCTCCCCCGCGAAAGGGCAGGCCCTGCACATTCTCGCGCGTCCAGTTCCGCCGTGTCAAGCACAAGTTTCTGTGTCCGAAAAGACAAAAACGTAAACGATAGAAACATGGCATGGACCACGAAACGTTGTCGAAGCACATCCTGCCCTCCCATATTCCGGATGACTAAGCGAGACTGGCACTTACACGGGCCGCTACCCCCACAGATCTAGCGCCGCCACCTTGTTACTTTGTACATGGTACATTGTACATCGACCAACACACATCCTGCTTTGAGTTCTGCCACACCGTGATATCGCCTGCGACACTAACAAGGCGTGGTTCGAACTTGCTGGTTTCGAGTGGTCACCTGCTCTGGAGGCTGACAAAAGGGATAAAATGAGGGGAAGTCGTTTGTGTCGGGGGGTTTTGGATGCCTTTGTCTCTTCTCTTCCAAATCGTCGAGATTCATCAGAATCATCAAGATCATCAAGATCATCAAATTCGTCAAATTTTCCTCATATCATCAAACTCCTTCGAGACAAATCCGTCGACAGCCTCCCCTCCCCAAAAAGACCACAATGGACACGAAAATCTCCAAGCTGCAGATCAAGGCCAAGGCCAAGCTCGACGCCGTGATGCAGGGCCGCGGCGCGCACGACGAGCGTGACCAACCGCATCGGCACGTCGCGGCACCGTCGGCGGGCGGCACCGACGTGACCAACACGGTGTCGCACCCGCCGCGCCGGCCTCGACGGGCGGCATGATCAAGCGGATCAACTCGCAGCCGGCCTACTGAGGAAACGGGAGGAAAGGAGAGAAAGGAGGTGCAAGGAAAGATAAAAAGAAGAAAAAAACAAGAGAGAATTGTGGAAAGGAGGACAAGAGACAACAAATTTTCTGCATATTTTCCATGGACGTGGTCACAAGACATTAAATTGTTCATTATCATAACTTCAGATTAGTTTTTTACAAAAAAAGTACATTTTACACTGCTGTGCCACGCCGTATCACACATACAGTTTGAACCGAAGTGAGCTGATGCCAATATTATTCTTCTGTTACTTTTGACTTTTTATTTTTATTTTAATTTTTTTCTCACTTTCTGATCCTCACCCACACTCAGAACCGCAGGTCCCAGCCAATCTTGGGCCCCAGCTCCGGCAGGCCGTCGGCCACGCTCTGCACGTCCTTGTCGCCACGGCCGCTCAGGCACAGCACGATATCCTCGTCGGGCTTCATCGTCTTGGCCAGCTCAATGGCGCCGTAGACGCCGTGCGCCGACTCGAGCGCGGGAATGATGCCCTCGAGCTCGCTCAGCAGCTTGAAGCCCAGGAACGCCTGCGCGTCCGTGGCGGCCACAAACTGCGCGCGGCCGCTGTCCTTCCACTGGGCCAGCTCGGGCCGACGCCGGGGTAGTCGAGGCCCGCCGACACGGAGTGCGTGTCCTGGATCTGGCCGTTGGCGTCCTGCAGCACGTACGTGCGCACGCCGTGCAGCACGCCCAGCGAGCCGCCACCGAGCGTGGCCGCATGGCGCGGGGTGTCGACACCGTCGCCGCCGGCCTCGACACCGAGCAGCTTGACGCTGGGGTCGTTGGAAAAGGGGTAAAACATGCCCACGGCGTTGGAGCCGCCACCGACGCAGGCCACGACGGCGTCGGGCAGCTTGTTGCGCAGCGCCTGGAACTGCACCTTGGTCTCGTCGCCAATGACGGACTGGAAGGTGCGCACGATGCGCGGAAGGGGTGCGGGCCAATGGCCGAGCCGATAATGTAGTGCGTGTCCTCGAGGTGCACGACCCAGGCGCGCAGGGCCTCGTTGACGGCGTCGCGCAGCGTGCGCGAGCCGGCCTCGACCGCCACCACCTTGGCGCCCAGCAGCCGCATGCGGAACACGTTGAGCGCCTGGCGGCGCACGTCTCGGCGCCCATGTAGACGGTGCACTCCATGCCAAACTTGGCGCAAACCGTCGCCGTGGCCACGCCGTGCTGGCCGGCGCCCGTCTCGGCAATGATCTTGGTCTTGCCCAGCCGGCGGGCCAGCAGCAGCTGGCCCAGCGCGTTGTTGATCTTGTGGCTGCCCGTGTGGTTGAGGTCCTCGCGCTTGAGCCAGATGCTGGCGCCACCGGCGTGCTGCGTCAGCCGCTCGGCCTTGTGCAGGTGGCCCGGGCGGCCCATGTACTCGTAGTGTGAGCGGTACTCGTTCCAGAAGCTCTCGTCGTTGAGGATCTTGTGGAAGCCGTCCTCCAGCTGCGACAGGCAGTCCATCAGCGACTCGGGCACGTACTGGCCGCCAAACTCGCCGAACCGGTCCGGCATCTTGTCGTGCAGCGCCGCCAGCTGCGCCACCAGGTTGCTGTCGAGCTCGCGCGCCGTCTTCTCGTCCTTGACGGCGCCGCCACCTCGGGCGCCGCGGGTGCGCCCGAGACCGGCAGCGCGTCCACCGTCGCCGCCTTGGCCGCCGCCTCGTCGCTGCCGTGGATCAGGTACCGGCAGTACTTCTCGACGGCCGTGTAGCGGTCCACCTCGCTGGCGTTCTTGAGCGTCGTCACAATCTGGCTGCCCACCACCACGCCGTCGGCAATCGCCGCCACCGACTGGTAGTGCTCGTGCGTCGAGATGCCGAAACCCACCGCCGCCGGGCGGCCGCCGCTGTACTTGTGGACGCGCGCCAGCAGCTCGGGCAGGTGTGCGTTGAGCGTGCCGTCTGAGCGCCCGTGACGCCCTGGCGCGACACTACGTAGATGAACGAGTCGGCCAACTGGCACAGAATGCGCATGCGCGCGTCGGACGTGGCCGGCGCAATGAGCGGGACGTACGACAGGCCGCCGGAGCTGACGAGCTCGCGAAAGGTTACGGCCTCCTCGGGCGGCAGATCGACGACAATGAAGCCGTTGACGCCGGCGGCCTTGCTGTCGCGGATCAGGTTGGCCTCGCCGTAGGCGCGCAGCGGGTTGTAGTAGCCCATGAGCAATGACGGGCGCCCGGAGGCCCTTGGCGCGCGCGTCCGCCACCATCTTGAGCGTGCGCGTCAGGCTGACCTGGTTCTCGAAGCGCAATCGTGTTGGCCGTCTGGATCGTCGGCCGTCGGCAATGGGGTCGGTAAAGGGCACGCCGAGCTCGAAGCACGTCGGCGCCGCCGCGCTCGAGGCGAGCAGGATCTCAACCGTGTCGTCGGCACGCGGGTAGCCAGCCGTGACGTAGGTGACGAGCGCGGGCTGGCGGACAGGAACAGAAAAGAGTTAGCTGGAGATCAGCAGCGTGCAGGAAAAGGGGGCCACGTACTTTGTTTGCGGCCTTGCACCGCCGGAAGGTCTCCTTGATGGCCTCCATTGTGCTGGTCGTGTATTGAGAGGCGGCGGTACTGAGGGAGGAGGCTGTTGGAGGAGAGGAGGACGGATATGAAGATGAAGACGAGGATGAAGCCGAGGATGAAGAACAGAGCTTTGAAGAAAAGCGGCAAAGGAGAGACGGCGACGTTTATGTAGTTCGTTTCGCCGGATACTGTCGCGATGTCAACGTTAATGGCTCGATCGGGCACTCCGCAAGAGACAGCGTCGCAAACGAAAGATGATCTCCGACAGGTGAGTCAAGAGATTAGAGGACTTATGCGTTATGCAATCGGAGAGTAACAGTTCGTTTCAAGAGAGTCCGCTGTCAACGTCCAAAGGGGGAAGGCAAGGGGAAAGTACGGCGAAGGTACGATTGGCCACACTTTGCCTTTCTGACTGGTTTTTTTCCCGGGCCATTGTCGCCGTTGGGCGGCAGCAGCGAAGCCAATTCGCACGGCTTTTTGGCGGCGCTTTGCAGACAAAGACAGTGCGCCGCACAGTGACTGACACCTGTTTCGTCACCAGCACGACACTGCCCTCATTTTTCGTCGGTTCGCTAGCGTGGGGTCAGTTCTGGCCCTGTCGGATTGCTGCTGTCCATCGCCGCCAATCTATCTTATCGGCTCCGCCAATTTAGTGAGAGGCCGCTGGAAGAGCGCTGGAAGGCGCTAAAGGCTGGCGGAGTTGATCGGAGTCTGTTTGAGTACTCGGTGCTGTCTTACAGATCATGACGATGATCATGTCTGCAGGTGTTTTGATTTGTTGTTCTTTCTGCTGACGGCTCGTTTGAACGACAATATGTCGTATGTAAGTATTATCGTAGAGAGTCCAAGCACGAGTGATATTTAGTAGCTATCGATTTGTAATCCTTACATTTGAAAGAGATAAATAAAATATAATATAAAATAAAATAAAAAACAAGCTGCCATAACCATCATGTTTTATTCCCAATTTGGACGTTTTCATATGTAGTTTTTTTCTGAAAGAACATAAAGTTCATTTTTTTGATTAATTTTTCCAGATTATGGTTTTTTTTTTAAAAAAAAAAGAAAAGGGCTCAACATCACATAAACTGTGTCTCATTGAACAAGGAAACTACGACAAAATAAACCTCAAATTGTAGCATATTCTTACAGACTATAGTATGGCTATTCATGACATGCACTCCGAGCTCCCGCAAAAACACACCACCTAATTGCTGCACAGCCTGTTCTGCGACGCCCAGTTGCACAACTTGGGGCCAATGCACCACAGCATTTGCACACCTGCCCGTCAGCTTTGAACTAAACGAGAGTAAAATGGCAGGGCGTCTTACCTTTCTTGCTCGGTCGGCTTTGTCCTTTCCCTCGATGCAGTTGAGCGTCTGCTGGCCGCGGAAGCCATATTCGTTGTAGCAGGCGTTGGGGTTGATGACGTCGGCGCAGTCGGCGGTGGCAGCAAGATCGGCCGGGCAGGCGGGCACAGACTGCGCAGAGGCACTGGCAGCCATACGGCGACAGCGACGATGCACGCGAGAGGGCATGGGGGCTTCATATTGGGCTGTGGAAGGCAGAGACACAGGTATGTTGTGATGCTGTGAGAGGGGATCTGCTGTTGACGTTGTTGAGCCTCTGTCAGTCGACAGATCTATATATATCTTTGGGTCTCTCTCTGTACTTTGCATGTCTGCCATAAACAGGACAGGCAACTCCAAATACGGACCGGGACAGAAGGGCCGCCAGGTCTGCCAGGGAGGCTGCGAGAATGCAAATACGTAACCAATAATTACTGGCCTTGGATATGAAACCACTTATCCATCCAGTGATTGATCTATTTTTACTTTTTTATACGTCAGATCTTTCCTCGAACACGATGAAAAGATCAAGATGCCACTCGCACTTAGGCAAATAGCCAGAAAAACGAGGTGCCGAGCGTTTTCTTATCTTGTTGTGTGTCCTTCTCCCTGCCTCTATTCTCCCCACAGATATCAGCCGGCCGGCAATCTTGCTCCCACAAAGTGCCTGTCTTTCACTACTATCGTCATTGCTAATTACCCGTGGAGAGGTGCTCACCTCGTCCTGGGTTTACCCAAATTGCGAGCAGCCTCGCGTAAGTACTTGCTCGCGACGACTGCTGAGCATACTTTTATATTGGTCCTAAACAAGCATGGACCGCTGTCAACGCCAAGAAAAAAGACATTGCCATCTATCTTGTGCCCGGCAGTCATAACGCTACAACTGAGAGAGATGGATTTCCGTTCTGCCAGCAAAAATAATGTGTGACTAGCCACCCCTCGTCAGCAGTGCAATATAATTCTGGTTGCGTCGCGGTCGAGGCCCCCTCCAGGCCAGGCCGTCGGCAGTTGGCACCACGACGGGACAGTGGAAGCCAGACTCGTGTATAACAATCATGATAAGTGGAGGGGGTTGCTCCAGGTTCCACCTGTGTTGACTTGCCTGGGTTTTGCCATTCCGACGTCTATTCTGCTCGACTGCATCCGTGTCACGATAGTTCTTCTTCTCGCTCTTTATTCCCTGCTCAGCACGACCCACCACACAACATGCAGTGGAGCGCGCTTCTTGCCGTACTCAGCCTCACGGCGCCGGCGTCAGCGCTGATCCGGTTCGGCTGCTCGAGTCTCACGGTGCAGCGCATCGATCCCTTGGTGAACCCGGGCCAGAGCCCGTCCAGCCATCTCCACCAAGTCATTGGCGGTGTGCGTTCTTGTCTGCCCTGCTCTGCTCTGCTCTGCCTTGCTGCTTTTGTGGCCTAATCGTCCGCTGACCCCAACAGAACTCGTTCAATGTGTCCATGGACGTGGCCACTCACGACCTTGCGGCCCTGTCGACATGTACGACCTGCTCATTCTCCGAGGACTTTTCCAACTACTGGACGGCGACGCTCTTTTTCCGCGCACGCAACGGCACGTACACGCAGGTCAAGCGCATGGCGCAGTCCGGCTTCGAGGGCTCCACGGGCGGCGGCATGGTGGTCTACTACATGTCGGACGCGCTCTTTGACACGGCGCAAAAGTCGAGCGTGACGGCGTTCAAAAAGGGCTTCCGCATGCTCGTCGGCGACGCCTCGTTCCACACGCGCGCCCAGGCCCAAAAGTTCCGCCAGCTGACGTTTACGTGCATGGCCGACGCGAGCTCGCGCGCGCCCGAGACGCTCGACTTCCCGGCGACGCCGTGCAAGGCCGGCATCATGGCCAACCACATCTTCCCGACGTGCTGGAACGGCAAGGACCTCGACTCGCCCAACCACCAGGACCACGTGGCTTACCCGGCGTCGGGCACGTTTGAGAGCGGCGGCCCCTGCCCGTCGACGCACCCGGTCAAGCTGCCGCAGCTGATGCTGGAGACGGTGTGGGACACGCGGCCGTTCAACAGCAAGGACCTGTGGCCCGAGGACGGCAGCCAGCCGTTTGTGTGGTCCAACGGCGACAAGAGCGGGTACGGGTCGCACGCGGACTACATGTTTGGGTGGAAGGACGACTCGCTGCAAAAGGCCATGGACGCGCACGCGTACGTCAGCGGGTCGGGGCTCAAGACGCAGACAATTGCGCAGCAGAACAAATGCTCCGTCAAGGACATGGTCAACGAGAAGCTGGACGGCTGGCTGACGGAGCTCCCTGGCGGCCAGATGGCCATGAATTAAGGCATGGATGATGTTTATCTACTTTACTTGCGTTGCCCGTCTTGACACGATACTATTCTGTTGAATCGATTATATATTTAGTAACCCCCGTCTGAAGAAGGTCATAAAACCAGTAGATATGAAATACGTGCAAGGAATCAAACAATAAGGCAATAGGAGAGAAGGAACAAATAACAAACACCAAAGAATAAACACCAAAGAACATCAAAAGAAAGCCTCCTCCCTCACTCTTTGTACTTGGGCGGCTGGGCAAGCCCGTACTCGGGCAGCGCGTCCGGCTCTGTATCTGGACCCTTGAACCGCATCAGCAGCACAAACACGCGTGTCCACACGAGGAAGCGGATGGTCGTGTCGACCAGCCACCACGCCCCACGCCGTCTCGGGCATGAAGATGCGCATTATGCCAGTCATGAGCTTCTGCGCCTTGCTGACATGCGGCCGCACGGCGTCTTCATAGGCGGTGAGGGCCGTCTCGACATCGTGGGGGTGGGCGGCCAGGGCTCCCGCCAGCGAGTACGCACCCAGCATGGCCAACGTCGTGCCCATCCCGAGAGGTGCGAGGCGCAGTGCGCCGCATCGCCCAGCAGCACGACGCGGCCCTTGTGCCAGCACGGCATGCGCACCTGGGCCACCATGGAGAAGTAAAAGTCGTCGGTGGCCTGCATCTCGCGGAGGATACGGCTGGTCTGCTGCCAGCCAGCGTCCGCAAAGGTCTTTTGTAGGAGGTCCTTTTGGGAGGCCACCGTAGCTCCACGCTCGGCCGCGGCCCTGAACCGAGAGCTACTCCTCCCGTCCTTGCCCTCGCCCATGACGGTCAGCAGCGCCGTCGACCGCCCGTTCTGCTGGTCGGGCCGGATGGACATCATGCGCCGGCCGTGCGTGTGGAACGAGCGGCGGTACGCGTTGTCGCCCTGGCTCTCGTCACGGGGCATGCTGAAGAACGCCGCGTACATGCCCAGGGGGTGCACCACGTCTGCCTCCTTTGCCGTGCCCCAGGCCATGCTCCGCGTGGTGCTCTGCAGTCCGTCGGCGCCGACAACGAGGTCAAACGTGCGATGCTCGCCGCTCTTGGAAAAGTGCACCGTCACCTTGTCGTCGTCTTGTCGAATGTCGTCGAGGTAGTCGTCAAAGACGTATTCCACCGCGTTCTCGTCGGTGATGTTCAGGCTCCGCCGGTACAGGATCTGCGCCATGCGTCCGCGCAGAATCTCAATGTCGCTGGTCGGGTTGTGCCGCTGCGTCTTGCTGTCACTGGCACTGCCAAACTCGCACCACACGCGGTTGTCGGCGGAGACCCATTGCACGCCGGCCTCGCCCGTGGTGGACGCCTTGACGGCGGCCGCGATGCCGAGCCTGTCGAGCAACGAGACGCCGATGCCGCGGATATCGACGTTCTGGCCTTGGGGCCGGACGGCCGGCGAACGCTCGACGACAGTGATGCGCGGACGGCCGTCGTCGGCAAAGGGGGCAAGCTGCAAGAAGCTGGCCAGGGCCGGGCCGGCGATGCTGCAGCCGACAATGAGGATGGAGAGAGGCATGTTGTGGGAGGTGACAAGACTTGGAGTGTTATGTTTGTGTTCTGTTGAGGAGACGGGAAAGCTGCAATTCAAACTCGATTCCATGCCCGTCTTTTGTACAGAATCACAAGAGTCTGTCCACGACATGTCTGTATTTTGGAGGGAACCGCCTCGTCTTACACGGCAGAAAAAGTGGGACCCTGACGTCGTTAAAAGCCGAGCCGCCAATCACAGTCCTCCATTCAACTTCACGCCAGAGCGTCTCGGCTTTTGAGGACCTCCCACTTTCTTTCTCTCCGCCTCTCCTCAAAAGCCGCCCCGACAACATCTGACGACAGGACACGTCACATGGCATTGCCACATGCTGAGATCGACACAATGGCCGACCTGACCACTGTCCAGCCGCTTCCCCAGCTTAGCTGCGAGCTGTGCCGCAGCCGCAAGATCAAGTGCGACAAGCTGCAGCCGTGCACGGCCTGTGCCTCGGCGGGCGCCCCGTGCGTGCCCGTCTACCCGGCTGCGGCTGCCGCGCGGGAGACATGTCCATGCTGGCGAGCAGCAGAAACGGCAGCACGCTCCAGGCACGCCCAAGACGGTGGTCGACAACGACCTGCGACGGCGCATCCGGCGGCTGGAGGCGCTCGTGAGCACAGCGAGTCCGGCAAGCCCGCGAGCTTTGGCTGGCTCGCCGAGAGGACCGACGCCAGCTCTGGCAACGGACACAAACGACAGCAGACAGCACATTGGGGTTATGCAACACCCGGGGCATTTCTGGGCGAACCTGACGGAAGAGGTGGGTTTTCCTTCTCCTACACCTCCAAGGCTCATGTCACAGCACGGACACAAAACATAACATGGCGTAGATCAGCGGACTCGCGGACATTGTCGGGTCCAGCCCGAAGAGGCAGAAGACGATGCGGCCCAGACGCCCGCCGAGGCAGCCGCAATTCTGTCGCACAGCGGCGGCGGTGGCGGTGGCGTCCACGTGCTGGGACTGGCAGCGTCGCCTCGACCATCCATGACAACAGGCTCGTCACCCTCGGAAAACAGCAGCCACTACGCCCTCCTCCTCCACGATAGGCCGCTGGTGGCACAGCTTTGCCAGGTCTACCTGGACCAGGTCGACCCCATTGTCAAGATCCTGCACCGCCATTGCTTGGCGCAGCACCTCGTCGACAACAAGCCGTATCTCGGCTACCCGCCCGGGCACACGTCTATTGCCGCCCTCGATGCAGCCGTTCTGTACGCCGCCGTGGCGAGTATGACTGACAGCCAGTGTGCTCACCGGCTGGGTGGCCGTGGCTGTGGCCGTGACCGTGCCCTTTTACTGGGCGACACCCGCCGCGCCTGCGAGAACGCCCTCGAGTGTGCCGATCTGCTGACAACCCGCGACCTCGCCGTCCTACAGGCCTTTGTTCTTTACCTGTCTGGCCGCCAGGTCGAAGAACAGAGCCGCGCCGTGTGGACCCTCTTGGCCGTGGCCGTGCGTGTGGCCAAGGGCATGTCGCTCCATTGGGAGGCGGACAGAAATCCCAGAAATCCCAGCTCCAGCCCCAACCCCAGCTCCTTTTTCGTCCAGCAGATGCGCCGCCACCTGTGGTTGACCATTTGCTTGATGGACGTGCAAGCGGGCTTTGCCATGGCGTCGGAGCCGCTCATCGGCGTGGCCGAGGCACAGGCGTCGTTCCGTCTGCCGCGGCACATTGACGACGCCGACTACGGGCCGCAGACGCTGGTGGAACACGCTCCGGCTGAGCGCATGGGACTCACGGACTGCACGTATGCCCTGGTGAAGTACCAGCTGCAGCTCTTTGGGCGGCAGACGGGCGTGACGGGGTCTGGTGGTGCTGGGGCAGACGACGACGATGGCGGCGGCGGCAGCAGTTTGTAGCCAGACACCGACACTACCAACACCATCAACGAAAACAACAAAGTCCACAAAAACAAGAGCAACACCAACCCAAGAAGAACTGGCCGACGCATTTACCAGAGACACAATGGCGCGTGTGTTTGCCTGTGACCCAGAACAGTCGCCTCTGGCCTGGCTGGTCTTTCACAGTGCCCGGTGCTTTGTTGCAGGAGCACAGGTCGCTGTACTGCGTCGGCCCAAGGGCCAGGAAACGAAAACGCCGCGACAGAGCGAGGGCCGGCCCGAGCTGGTGCGGGCGTGTGCGCAGGTGCTGGAAAAAACCGTGCTGATGCACACCGACCCGCGCGGCGAGGGCTTCCGGTGGGCCATGACGGTGCGGTGGCACGGCCTAGCAATTGCACTGGCCGAGTGTTATCTGTGTGCCGCATCGCCAGCCCGCGGCGCCATGGTGGAGCTGCTGCAAGAGGTGTGGCCGACCATGGAGGCTGCCTACGGCCACCACGAGGCTATCATTGCAAGGTATCGTGGTGGACGGCTGCGTGGTCCGCTAGGCAAGCTCATGGAACGGACGCGGCAGACGGTTGCTGCTCTGGGCATCCCCGTGGGCCCAACCATGCTGGAAAACAATGTGTCTCAGCCACCAAGCAATCCGAGGACGACCGAGTCAGACACCGAGGCGGACAGAAGGGCAGACACAGCACAGGTGGAAAGTACGTGGGACGCATGGAGTGCCTGCTGGGACGATCTCTTTGCGACTGCGGCTCTGGACGACGACAATACGGCTGCTTTCGATACACAGTTCTACGACAGCTATCTGAACGGATGAGCTGGCCTGGCCTGGCCTGGGCCTGGCACCCTCAGGACCGTGCTTTTCTCGGCCGGTGAAAGCTACTCATACTCGCGTTGAGCCGGTCTTTTCGCCACACCTTCATCGCCTCGTCGTCCTCGATAACTTCCAGTTTGGAGCTCCTGCTGGTAAACGTCACCTGCAGCCGGCCACACCCCAGCTGGTTGAGCGGCATACACTCCCAGATGCTGCGAGCGTCGTCCTCGTCCTCGTCTTCGTCGTCATGCGTGTGCTCCAGGGCGTCAGAACCCTGTGCATAAAACACGTACCAGGTCTGTGAAGCAGGCTCGCGCGGCGCTGGGTTTTTCTTGACATGCTTGTACCCGTCACGGGTAATGCAGAGGCAGGCGGGCCGGTCATAGTCGGTCACGTCGTCGACACCGCCGACGCGACATTGGCCGAGGGCCCGCTGGCCGCCGTTCTCATAAAAAAGCAACAGGCCACGGTCGAAGCCGCGGACGGGGTCCTGGAAGACGCGGATGCGGACAATGCCGTCGAGCGGTGCCGTGGATATATATGACATATGGTCATCGGCCGTGACAATCGGACGGCTTTGGTGGTCGCCAAACGGCGGATCCAGGGCGGGAAGCGGCCGGGGAACCGGCGTGGACGATCCACTGTACGCACCCATGACGGACAGGATAAACGTCTCGATGGTGCTGACGAGGAGGGTGATGGGCGGTGCCGCAGCCAGCACCGTGTCCTCCCGTGGCTCTTTCATCATGGGCCAATGTAGACATCGCCCGCCTTTCCAAAGCGGAACTGCTGTCGTTAGTCCACATGGCAGTAGACGAATCATGTTTGAAAAGAAAGAAAAGAAAAGATAGAAAAAGAAAACTCACCAGAAAAACCCATAGAATATTCGCGGTACGCGTTGCGATAATCTATGCTCTCCTCCTCCTTTTCTTCCCCGCTGTCGCCGTCGTTCTCGTCACTCATGTTGGCTAGGTCAATGTCGGCATCACGCACTTCTTTGCCACAACGACGCACACCGACGGCGAGCACGCGGTCCCCGGTGCAATGGGCACGTACACCCACGAAATGTCGGTCTCATCGAGACTGAGGATGGTGGTGCGCGCGGCCGGCGTCGCGGGCGTGTGGACGTGCACTGCCTCGAGCTTGCTGTGCACAAACATGAGCGTGATGCCGTCGACGCGGTCGAGTGGAATGGCCTGGAACCGTGTGGTCGGCATCAGGCGGCTGAGAACCAAGTTGCAGTCGTCCAGTAGTGGTGGCGTGGGCGTGTCCCAGACATGAAGGCCTCTGATGCGGCGCGGGAGCTCCAGCCGGGCGAGGCCAAACTGTGGCAAGATTAGAAAAACAGGACAATATACACGGCTATGCACGGTATCGAGAAAGATGACATGGAGACATGGAAAGACGACATACCCGAAAATGAACAGTGACGCCCTGAACGTCTGAAGCATCGACGACAGAATAGGCTTCGTTGTGCACGATGCGGCGTTGGACTGAGGATGGTCGAGCAGCGAGACGCTCGATCGTGCGCAGGCCCCGGTTGTCCATCGTGAGACGGATGACGGGTTTCTCAGGGCTCCAGGGCTTGTTTTTGACGCGGGGCAGAGACTACCCCGCTCCCAGGCCTCAATGCGGTCAGCAGCAGGGTGGTGTGCTTGTCAGTGTCGGCTGTCGTGTCGTGGTAGCGGCCAAGGACAGACGACAGGCGCCACAAAAGGCTCTTCGACGACATGTCGTGTATCATCTGCACGAGCTCGGTCGGCAATCGCTGCATGCCGTGAAGGATTTGCCTTAGGCCCATCTCCTCACCATCACTGCCATCGCCGTCCTTGTCATCCTCGTCGTCCTCGCTGCCTGCTGCTGCCACCACCTGATCAATCGCCACCCGCCGGTCCACGGGTTCGTCCAGCCACAGCCACGCCGCCTGCCGCCACGGCCGCTGCCACGCTGCGGCAATCCACATCCTGTCACCGGCACCGCCACCGCCGTCTCCGGCTGCTGTCTCCTTGTCTGCCGTTCCCGCCATCCGTGCAAACAGCACGCAGCAGTCCACGTGGACGGTGCAGGCCTCGAGGCTGGCCGTGCCCTTGGAGCACCCGGGGTCGCGGCACAACATCGGCACGTCATCGCTGTCCTCGCCGTTCCCGCTGTTCTTGCCGGTCTTGCCGTCCCTGCCCAAGTTCCACTCGCCGTGGAAGAAGCAGTACTTTGGGTACGCAAAGGGCGCCATGCACCGATCCAACCGCGTGGCTTTGTCGACGCCCAGCAGCACCGTGCAGGCCTGGCCGACGCGCATGGCTGTGCCGCAGAGGCCGCAGTGCGGCGTGAGGCCGAGGTGCAGCGGCTTGTCGTTTTCGCGGCGGGCAAACATGGTGGTGTCAGGTGTCAGGTGGTGGGGGAGGTGTATGTGAGGAAGAAGAGTAAGATTTTGGGTGTCGGTAAGAAAAGCGTGGGCGGAGGGTTGCTTTTATATGTCGCTTCGATCTTAGTCATCTTAGCATGCAGTTGCGGCAGGAGCGACCGTCAACACCAACGCTTTCCGGCTTTCAGGGTGTGGTGCCTTTTGCCAAGACGTCAAATAGGTTCACCACTGCGGAGGCAGTTGCCTTGTTCGGCAGGAAGGGTCTCTAGCGAGCACATAGTCCATGCGGAAAAAGAGATATAAAAGAGAGAACCAAATAGTATATCACGCAACCTCGGCATGTAAACAGCCCCTGATGGAAAGATAAAATCAATAAAACACCGTTCTATGACCGTTGCCCGTAATGTACCCGAGAACCTGGCTATGCTTTTCGCTGGGGAATATAACAAAGAAAAGAAATAAAAAGGAAAAGGAAGAGGAAGATCAGAGGTCGAGACCGCCACCACTCACGGCCCGCAGGCCTTGACCATCTCTTGGACACGCGCTGGGTTCAGCCCCGTTGTCCGGCCGGCCGTGTGCTCGCCGATAATCATCCACGGACTCAGGTGGCACACCTTGCGCTCGGCCTCCCACACCCACGCCAGACACGACGACTTGTGCCTGCCGCCCACGCACTGCTGGAAGCACGCCTGCTCGTCGCCCACCTCCTCGATCGAGGTCGTGTACTCGTCGAGCCGGCCGACATAGTCCAGTCTGCGCGGAACGCCGGCAGGTCGGGCGACGCGAGCTCGGGCCCGCCATACAGCCGCCAGATGTCCAGCCACAGCGTGGGCCGGTCCTCGGCCTGGCGCAGGACGCGGTCGACCTGCAGCGTGGCGTCGTCGGAGCGCAGGCCGTGGAAGGACAGGATGGGCATGCAGAAGCGGTCGGGCTTGAGCTTGGTGGTGGTGGGCGTCTCGCCGCTGAAGAAGAGGCTGTGCTGCTCGGCGACGTAGGCGCCAATCTGCATCATGGTGTGCGAGAGCAGCGAGTCGCCCATGCCGGTGGTCAGGGCGACGTGGTGCATCTGCGTCACCACGGCCGGCGGTCCACAAACAGGCGGCGCATGGCGCCCTGCGAGATGAGCACGCCCGAGCCGCCGTGCGCGAACCGGCCCTCCCAGCCGCCGACGGCGTTTGCCGAGGTAGTGGGCGTCCTCGGGGCGAACTGGCCCAAGAACTGGCGCAGCGACGGCCGGACGAGGTACGTATCGTCGTCGGTGAGGATGTACCACTTTTTGTCGGGGAACGTTGTGTAAGCCAGTTCCAAGCTGGAGATGAACTAGAGAGAGAGAGACAGAGAGAGGGCGTGTTAGCGTCCTTGACTGTATTATACTCCGTGCTACACCACTATACCACTATATATACACAGAGGCACGACAAGACACATGGGCATGGACAGAGACTTACTTTCATTGCATCGAGCTGCCATCCAAACTCTCGCGAGTGCTCCATCGCCAGCGTGTCGTTGTTGGCGGCCAGAGCCGCCTGCAGCCGCGCATAGTTTACCACGTGCAACGGCTTGCGTTCGCCGTCGCGGAGCGGCGCGCGCTCAATCGTTTTGGCCACCACGTCGTGCACCGGCAGGTCGAGGCCGTGGCAGCAGTTGTAGTGTTGGCCGGGCTTCGTGGCAAAGTCGGCCATCAGCAGGATGCTCGTAAAGTGGTGTCCATGAAGGCCAACGTCCCCGGAAAGCGGTCTTTTGTGCCGTAGCCCGACTTGATAATCAGTGCCACGTCCGCGGCCAGGTCCACGGGGTGCGGCGCGGGCATTGCGAGCATCCGCTGTCGTGAAAACGGCTTCTGCCATGATGTGTAAGTGATGTAACGAATGGCCAGGCGGGCATGGTTGTCGTAGGGCAGCAGGCAAAAGGCGAGGGCCAGGGCCAGGGCCAAGGCCACTAACCGCCGCCAGATGCGTGTACGCGATCTTGGCGTTACCATGGCCATCTGGGGCTGGGAGACAGGACGTCTCAATGCACGAAAAACGGTCAAAATCCGACTTCGCGACTGTTGTGGTGATGCAGCAATTGGTTGCTGTTGATGTTGCTGTTCTGTTGATGTTGTCCGCCATCAAGATAGCTGTTTCCCTTTCAAGGAAAAGGGGACAAGGGGCAGGGGCGGAATGTGAGTGGGCGTGCCTCCCTTTTGAAAGGTCAAAACTAATGCAGCTTCTTCGCGAATTTGGTTCCGTGTCAGCATGCGCCACATTCTCTTCCTTCTGGTTTGTCGAGGAGGATAATCATGGACACGAGCCAAGACACGGGATTGGCTTTTCAGGTTTCCGTTCTAGTCTGTTGCGTCGGGCAACGGATGCAATTCCCGGGATCGCAGGGCTATTACACCGATCCTGGCTCCAGCCTCGTACGGAGTAAGCAGCGAAGGAACATTGGAAGGCTGTGCGAACTGGAGTGCTCTCTGTGGCGGTAACTCTTAAATCCACCGTCTCTCTCTCTCCCAGTCGTACGGAGTATTGCACAGAATAAGAGACGTCGTGCGCTCAGGGCGGGAAAGGCGGCAGGGAGAGAAACGGGTTTCTACAAGTAGGTCGTTGGAGGAAGAAGGGGCCGAGGAAAAGAAACGAAACAAAAAACCGGTTAGTGACGGCGCCGCCAAAACCTTGTTCGTGGTCCTGGCGGTTGGGTTTGAATTAAAATGGAGCCCCATGGGAAAAGCTTGTCCAAAGGCAAAGGGTACAGGCAAAGAAACGCAGCAGTGCTGCCTTTCGGCATTTGCTTTTATGCACGCATATTTTACATACCCAGCAGCAAGGGTCCCTTTAAAGTTATTTCGCTTTAGCTCGTATTTAAAGCAAGGATCCGCCTCGCCCTGTCTTCCATCTATTCCCCTTTTGGCTCTTCTGGCCTGTGCTCACCCATTGATAATAAAATTAAAAAAGTGCCCGCGCCTCAGCCTCAGTCGTCTCGTATGTAAATAAGTTGTCAATTGGTCGTTACGGGCGGACACGTGGGTGTCTGTCAGGCTTCTGTGGCTTTTCTGTCGCTTATTATGTCTGACTGGACGTCCTTTTACTCGTATTTTGATTGTCGAAAGAAAGGGGCCATGCTAAAAGAGGGCAAAGTGTCGTCCAGTCATGCATTTTCCCGTACTCAGTACGCAAAAAGGGACAGAAAAGAAGAAAAGAAAAAAGAAAACAAGAAAGTAAGAACAGAAGAAAAGAACCATTTGTACTCCGTATGTAGGGCTGGAACAGGGCTACACCACAATGACAGGTCGACATGACACGTTCCCCGACAAAGGAACTATGGACGGAAATGCCCGTTTTTTTTTGACGCGGACCTCAATCTGAGCCAGCAGTCGGCTGCGGTTCTTTTGAATCCGAACCTGGAGAGCATCCGGCAGAGTAAACTGAATGATACGCCTACATTTTCTGTCGTTTCATTGTGGCCTCGACCGATCAGGATCAATCGGATGCTTCCATATCCTCAAGAGCTTGTCGTATGTCTTGCCAGGTCTTCAATCATTACAAATTACGAGATGATGGCTTGGTGGTTTCGGGGCCGTAAGAAAGCGTGAGACGACGGAGGGAAAAAGGGAAGAAACACAATATTTCCCCCTCGTATTTGTGCGACCGGGGAAAAGAATAAACGCCGTTCATGTCTGGAGTGCGGCGTGTTTGTGCATGCCAGATTGTGCATTACAACTCTTTGCCCCGGCCCAGGGACAGTCGCGGCTCGTGCTGTGCCCTTTTACTTCGCCTGTCTTGCGTTTGGCGGCACGCTACGCTTGTTCATTCGTGACATGAAAACGCAATACGAATGCTGACGCGACTTAAGAGCCATTTCGTGTTCTTCTGAGGTGTAAGACGCTGTTCTCCACAGGTGCCAAATATGCCCTGGATTGACAGAACGATAGCGACAGCCTATTATCTTACAAACCAGGGCAGGCCCTGCGACACCCATAACACGCTGTAGTCGGGATGTTCGGAGTGTCGGTAGTAATCCTACAGAACCTACAGGGCCGTTGTTGGCGGCTTCAACGGTCTGCCGCCAATTCCCGCAGTACTCTGTGTTGGCCCACTGTAAAACAGTGACCCGAGTGCCCGAGAGGTGAATAACAGACAACATGGCGTGCTTTTTCGGTGTGAGCCGGCAGCCGTTTTATGGGCGTTTGACCGGTGACTTTTAGGGGCTTCAGACAGATTTAGGCGTTTAGGGGCGTTGAGCCCCCCCTTGAGGGAAAGGTGAACGGTCGCTACAAGCATTTTCTGGGGAAACCATGGCGCCAGACTGAAAAGTATTGGGCCTGGCCGGGCCTAAAAAGCAGTGCCACAGGCCATGTCTGCCCGGCTAGAAAACGCAGTCGAACACGCGAGCAGCGACAGAGGACCACCAGACCTACTGTCATGCTCCAATACATGCACGAGTACGGAGTACAAGCCGAGCCAGTGTCCTCCCGCCTCGGCCCACCACCACGCTGTAGCTCAGCTGTCCCCAGTGTGGCCGCCATGGCGGAGGCGGGCAACGGTCCAGACAGCAGTCGATGGAAAGAAAAACGTGTGACATCCACGAAGCAGCCACCCGCTAGACAATGGCTCGTCGTCGAGGTCATTGTTCCCGCCGCAACCGGGCCTGGATAACAGCATCTTGGCATGATTGCTTCTCTTCTTCTTCGGCATTCGTCCATTGACCACCCACTTCTCTTGCCTTCCATCGGCCGAGGTAGTGGATGAACCAATGGCCAGATTGAAATAGAATGTTCGATTACGTCGTCATGGAGCACAAGATGCACGTGAGGCCGTCGATATATATTCGCAGAGCTACTTTTTATCCTGGGGTAATTGGCCCCTTCTCCTTCTTTTCTACTTTCCTTCTTTCTCCTCAAATATCACAAGTCTCTTCTCTGAAGATTCAAAAAACCATTACCACCATACAATATACAAATACAAACAAACACACCTGACATCATACGATGACCACGACTCTCACACACAACAAGCAATACACCAACACCACAGACGGCACCGCGGCGGCTGGTTGTGCCTCCAGCGCGCACCATCGCCGCAACAGCAGCCTCGTCAGCACGGCCAGCAGCATCCCGTCCGTCGAAATCTCCCCTTGGCAGCCTCGCCCTCCACCTTCCGGCAAGACCCCCTGGCCGCCCTCGAACGCGGCCTGCTGGCCCGTCCCTCCACACACCGCTACTGGCACCACCGCCACCACTCGCACAGCGGCAGCCACCTGGCTCCGCCGTCGCCGCTCTACTCGAGAGGCCAGAGCCGCAGCCGGAGCCACGGCCGCGCATCCCCCAGCCCCTCGGGGCGGTCTCCCTCGCACTCCCCCTCGCCAACGCGGCCTGCTGGCCGCTGCATGGAAGCCACGGCCGCGTGGACGCCGCGCATGGACCGTCGCCAGAGCTGGGACGACCAGGACCACCGGCATGCCATGATGCTGCAGTCGACGGGTCTGCTGGACTGCGCCTGCCACCCCGGCCAGCACGAAGCCAACGGCGGCCAGTGCCCGAGCCCGACCCCGGAGCCACGGCCTCTGGCTTCAGCGGCCACCACCACCCGCCACCACAGCCGGCACCAGAGCGAGACGCATTGCTGGGCTCGGCCACTTCAACAGAGCATCTACGAGGCCGACCGGCGGGTTCAGCGAGGTGCTTGAAGCGCGGCCGTAAAACGGCTGTGGCGCAAATTAAAAAAAAAAACTTGTTCAAAAAAAATTACGTTGTCTTTTATTTTCTTTGGATGGACAACTGGCACGGAATACATATGGCCTGGGGTTTGCCTTTTCTCCCCACGGAACACGTGCTTGGGAAACACGCAATTAATTTGGGCAAATTGACATAGCGGGAAATTCACATTAAATCATGATCTTTTATCATACCACCATTCGCAAAAATAGATTGGTAACTCGATGAAACGCAATGCGGTCGTGCTAATGGCAGCTACAGACGCACAAAACATGAGGAGAGAAGCCACCTACAACGGTGGTATCGCTAAAATGGTTGATCCGAAAAGAAACCGAATAAGAGATATTGTGTTAACCAGAAACAAACAGAAAATAGCGACGGTAAAGTTGGGTATCACCCACAGCATGTCGTCATGCTGGGGAAGTGGTGCCCTGAGTGGCACGAGTCAGGTGGGATGGGATGGTACAAAATGTACAAGGGCTGTCAAAAAGAAAAGGCCGCCCAGAAGCGAGTGTAAAACAGAACCGTAATATGCTCCGTGAAAAAAGTAGTGCGTGAAGGACATGAGAAACAGAGTAGAAGACACGGGAAGGAAGAAGGAAAATGGGAAGAACAGCAAGATAGAAAAAGCAGAGAGAAGAAAGAGAAAAGAGAAAAGAGAAACGAGAAAAGAGAAAAGAAGAAGAGAGAATCATAAAATCTCAGACTGTTCAACTCAAAATATAGGCTCTACCGACTGGAGACAGCTGAGATATCCACCGTTCAACGGCCTTGACGTATTCGCTGGCGACGCCAATGGCATAGGAGATACCCGCCACCCACGTCGCACCGACCACCATGCGCTTGGCCACACTCGCTTCTCACGGTTGGCGGTGGCGCCTGTCTTGTACCCGCTGAAAACAGGCTCCTCGCGGCGGACATCAATACCTGACTGGAACGGCTTAGGCGAAAAGGCCGCTGCAGAGGTCGTAGCAGTACCTGCTGTCGCGGAACTGGTCGTCACCGACAAGTAGGTCGGCGAAGTCGGCGGCATGGTTGACGTGGCCGCCAAAGACGCTGGCGGTGGTGGAGGGAGGTCCGACTTGGCCGCGGGCTCGTTCTCATGGAGCGGCGGCAGATCGAGGTTCACGTAGCCCGTGGGGACACAAAGTTGCAGTCGAAGGCGGGACGTATCGTTTCTTGCCTGTCATGTCGATGGGGTTGACCGTCGTCGACGGCATAACACGCGCTTGCACCTCCTTGCCCGAGGGTGGAGACGAGTTGCCATTGTTCCCGCTGCTACCGGAACTGCCAGTGGAGTGACTCTCGCGCACCTTGCGAAAGATGAGAACGTCGCCACTGCCCGACACAATCTCAAAGCCCTGGGCGCGCAGCGGTGCAAAGTGCGGGAAGAATTTGGCCGGGTTCGACAGGCGAAGCAGGACTTCGGACGTGGACATGGGGCTGGCAGCGTCGGGAACGGCAGACGACGTCTCGGCCATGTCCATGGTGTTCATGCCCGGGTTGTACGCGAGAATCTTGTACACGGACGGCTCGGCGACGGATGCTTTGGAGGCAGCACGTTCCACCCGCTTGTGCGTCTTAACAAAAAGTGGCGCCGTCCCCTCGCCACCACACTCCTCAGCATACGACGTCTCCAGACCCTGAGGCCGCGTGCTGTACGGGTCGGCGTGTGCTTGTTGCGCTCGGCATCGGTGAGCTGCTTCCGTGCCCGGTTCTTGGCCGCCTTGACAGAGATGCTAGCCAGCTTGTCAATAGCGTCGTGCTCAGCGTTGATGCGGCTCATGGATGACTCCAGGGCATTGCGGCTAGAAGTGGCGGCCTGCTTTTCGGACGTAGGGCCGGAAGATGAGCCTGATGCTCCGGATCCTCCGGATCCTCCGGAGCGGCCACTAGGCGCAGACCCTTCGCCATCAAGGACGGTAAGATTGTGGAAGCCTCCGCAGGACCTTGGCGTAGGCTTCCTCCGATGCCTCCGCCTTCACCTGCTTCATATCGTACTCCTGCAGGCCATCCGATGACGCGTCGTCGAGGGCAGCAGGCTTGCCATCTGGCTCCTGATAATGAAAGGAGCCGTAGGAACCGAGCTCGGACGAATCGGTCGCCTCTTCGACTGTCTCGGGTGCCTTGCCATCGGGCTCGTTGTAGCGGAAGGCCTTGTACCCCTGCACCTCGGCGGCATTGTATCCATGGTGGCCCTTCTCTTCGTTGGCGTTGGGCGGCTGGCCGTGGGGCTCGTGGTAGCCAAACGGTTGGTAGCTCTGAACCTCCGCCGGGTCGTAACCTTCGTGGCCGAGCTCAATGGGCTCGTTTTTGGGCTGGCCGTGCGGCTCATTCCACATAAATGCCTGGTAGCGCTGCACCTCTGCCTGGTCATAGCCAGCATGACCCAGCTCGGCGGCGGTGTTGTGGTTTGCCATCGGGTTCGTTGTAGTGGAACGGCTTGTACTTGGCCAGTTCCTCGGGGTCGTAGCCCTCGTGGCCCAATTCGACGGCCTTGTCGACGGGTTTGCCATCCGGCTCATTGTACTTGAAGGGCTTGTACTTTTGCACCTCGGCCTGGTCGTAACCCTCGTGGCCAATCTCGACTGGTTCCTCCACAGGCTTGCCGTCCGGCTCGTTGTACGTAACAGGCTTGTACTTGTCCAGATCATCGTACTTTGGCTGCTGCTCCTCTTCGAGGGCCTGATCCTTGAAGTTGATTGAATCGGCCACGGCCGCGCCGAGGGTGGACTTGTCGAGATGGCTGTCGTTGGCGGGCACATTCTTGTAGGCGCGAAGCTCGGCCTGGGTTGGCGGGAGGTCTGCATCGTACATGGCATACCCCGGCGTTGGCGGTTAGCGGCAATCTCATCCGGGGTCGACTTGGCCGAGGCTTTGGACACCTTGCGGTTCGTGATCGGGTCTATGACATAGTCGACCTCGGGATTGCCCTGCTTGGAGGAAGCCGTCGCTGGCTTTGTCCGTTGTCTTTGTCTTTGCCGGGGCGGGCTTTGACGCCGCCATCGTGGACTTGCCATAGGTCGTAGCAAAGGGCATCTCGCTCAGGATGTCTTCCTGGCGCTTGGCAATAAAGCTGCGAATGTCGTCCAAGGAGGACTGCCAGTTTGCTGCCGGCTTGGCGTCGCCGTCACGGAACAGAAAGTGACCCCACGCGCTGCGCTCGACGTCCTCAATGTTCTGGCCAGGCCGGGTGCCTGCAGCAGTCTCGGCAGCGGTTGTGCTGCCGCCGCCGCGAGCCCGCGACTTGGAGAGGTCGTCTTTGCTGGCGCGGTACCGACTAAAGGCGAAACAGCGCTTGGGCTGCCAGTAGTGGTGGGCAAAGCGGCGGTAGGCCTCAGCGCTGTTGGTGTGCTGCTGCTCCAGAGCATCTTGCGGTTCACGGCATCGGAGTACCGGTGGCGCATGGCTTTGTAGCGGCGGCGCAGTTCGCGGCGCTGCTCGTGGTCGATGTGATCGCCCCACCAGCCAAAGCGGAACCCGCGGGTCTGTTGAAGGACATGACGGTGCCGGAGAAGAGTAGCGGCAGAACCCGCAGCAGCGAGAGTCTGGGCACTGAGAACGCGGGTCTGGGCGAGCCGAGCGCCGGGTGCTAGAGCGGAGACGGAGTTGGTGAGCATGGCAGCGATGGGTGGAGTTGACGGGTTGCTATGTGCCTGAAGAGACGATGCTGTTAGAATGCTGCAGCCTAGCAAGCAAAGGCATATCGCAAGCCCCCCCCCTAAAAAAGCAACATGTTGGTGATACTCACTACCGGGAAGGAGAAGAGGATGCAAAATCAGAAACGAAAGCGCCCAGACGAGAAGACGGGCACCGGTCCATGAAGCACTGCTGTCAAAGCAGAGAAGTCAAGAGGTGCTATGGCGAATACGTGGCTGTGATATCGACGGCAGCGAGGGCCATTGAGAAGGGGTTGCGATGGGGGAAGAAGGGGGGAAAAAAGGAGTTTAGGAGACGGACACAAAAAAAACGAAGGGAAAGAGATACGATACGGAAAGGGTCAAAGGGGAAGGAAGCACACGATGGCTATTGTGCTTTGAAGAGAAGGCGCGAGTGGCGCCAGGCATCGTCTTTGATTGGGAAAGAGGGGTTTGGACAGAGACGGGTGTCCTCGGCAAGGCCCCAGTTAGGCAATTGCGAATCTTGTTTTTTCACGGCAACAACGACCCAAGATACATCCACCCACACACATTTTCTGCACTTTTGAGAACAACAGGCATCTGCAGGGTCCTGTACTTAATTGTGGCATCGTGGACACGCACAAAGTATCTTTTCTCAACTCGCCGTAGGTTTACGTGTCGTGTAGTCGTCTCGAGATAATGAGGACATGTACGGAGTATGGAGTACTTGCAGCACGATACGAAGAGGCCGGATAACCTGGCGCCAAGGCACTGAAAGGAGGCAAGTGCGACTCTGCAAGGCTCCTTCTTACATGGGGTTGCAGCAAGAGGGGTGCCTCCAGTGGATCCCCCGCAACAACAGTCAATGAATGGTGCTGCGTTGGCGTCTTGAGCAACAGCGTCCGGAAGGGCGGATCAGGCAAGAACACATGTGCGCAGTGCAAAGGGACAAAGGAAGAACGCAGCAACAACTGCCGCTAAAGAGGAACGCGCCAGGCCGCCCTCTCCACAGTAAAGCCAATACAGTAATACGGGGGATTGTTTGTCTCGGCTTACTGCGCCAAAGGCGTTACGCCTGGCACGGGGTTTGAGCAGAGTCCTTCCGAGTTCTGAGTACTCAGCCGACGCAGAGACATTGCCCCTCCGGTTGAACCTCGTTTTGTCGCGCACACGGGACGACAGGTTGACAGGAAAAGGATGAAGATATGCGAGGCTAAAAACCAAGGCGCGAGAAGCAGGCCATTTGTCCATTGACCATCGAGATAAGCCCGGCGAATGGCTGGAGGTGCCCCGCTCTTCGACTTACAGCGCATGCATACCCCTGTAATGGCCCGAAAGGCGCGGAGGCTTGGGGGTGCGCTGTAATCTGTATGGCCAGCGCACGTCCGGGGTCTCCACAGCGGAGGAGCAGCACAGTGCTCCGACGGTTTGGTGTGGCAGCGACAGAGGAGAGTGAGATCAAAGGGCCACCTGCATCTGCTGTCGTATTTATCACCCGGCAGCCAGCCAGTTGCTGCCCGCTACTGGCCGCTCGCTGCATCTCTCGCTGAAACTGGTTGTTGAGAGATCGCCACCAAACAGCGTCTTGTCTCTCCCTTATCAGGGGCCGCCAGCCGTAGAAATACAGTGGTTATCACTGTGCGCTTACTGTTCTTTCGCCTGGCCCACTGGCTTTACAGCGTCTGACTACACCCCGCTTTCTTGTCCTTTCAGTCCCTCCTTTGACCGACGATGACGTAGTGGCCAATTGGCCTTTGTTTACGGGGGCTTCACACTGCCAACGTCGTTTTCTCTTTGATGAGCATACACGATTGCGCGTAGTTTTCACTCCTCATTCCCTATTCTCCCTGTAGGTGCCATGTGAGGCGGGTAGTCTAGGGATGTAGCTTTACAGAGTGCGGGTATTGTCTGGGGATCACCGGATAGATAATCGTAGAGCTGGTTCTGGCCAGAGCCTTAGTAAGGACGAATCGTTTTTGTCCGAAACTATGCATCCAAGCAAATCTCGAGTGTGGTTATAGATGTGGCATCTCACGATGCTTCTCGTCGCTGCAAATATGGGGACAAATTACAAGCAGTTGGCTGTATGACCGCGCACTGCAGCGCAGAAGTAGGCAATGGCATACTTGACAATCTCGTGGGGAACCACTGCCAAACGATTGCTTCTGCCAGCTCCACCAGTTTTGAGAAGACGTGTGCATGTTGCTGTCGCGTGTCGTCCTCTTCAAAAGGTGCTGTCCACTCGGTTGCGGGGAACTATTCTCCGAGAGTGCCGCCAGTGAATTTTCAGCGGGGTTGCTGGAGCTCTCCACCCAAAACGCCAAACGTCAGCCCACTGCTCTGCACAAAGCTCTCGACAAACGACCACGATCGTCCACCGCATACCATGTCGACTTTATAGCACATGGCGCAATCCTCGGCAGACGACTCCGACACTGCTGAATCATCGTCGACATGGCCGCCCAGAACGACTGGCGGCGAGCGTTGACGGCCACGGAGCGGTTCAACAACATCCAGAGCATGTGAGTTGCCGTAGCATCGCGACTTGCACGGTTTTGATGCGGCAATGCTAACAAGCGTGCCAGAGAAAAGGCTGCACACCCTGCCGCGCTCACTGCCAGCGCCCTCACCCTCGAAAACGACGCCTACACGTCCTCGTCGTCGCGAGTATGGCCCGACCGCGCCGCGTGCATTAGACATCACCATCACGAGGTCACAAACTGACAAGGGGACAATGAATACAGGAGGACTACGATGCGGCATGTGCTCTCCTGTCTGTGCCACCGGGCTCGTTGTCCGCAACTGCCACGCATCCAGCGGTGGCCGGCCACGACGACGGCACTGGGAACGACAACGACAACGATGACGGCACGTCCGGCATCGACATTGGCTCCTACAAAAACTGCCGCTACCTCGCCAGTGGAACGTCGTCCGCCGTCTACCGCAGCGGCGCAGTGGCCCTCAAAGTCTGCACGATCAGCAGCGACTGCGCGCCACACAATGTCTACCGCGAGGCCAAGATTCTGAAGCAGCTGCAGGCTACGGAAGCAACAGCAGAAGCAACAGCAACAGCGGCGTCGACCAACATCATTCAGCTGCACGAAACGTTTCACGATGCAGACCATCAGCTCGTCCTTGTGCTACCCTACATGCCGCTCACGCTGCAGACCGTCCTGCAAAACGACCGCGACAAGATACCACGAAAGCGCCTGCAGGGCTACTTTGTCGACATATTGCGTGCCTCGCGCACGTCCATCGCCAGGGCATCGTCCACCGCGACGTGAAGCCGTCGGCCATCCTCCTCTGGTCCATCGACGGACCCGCCTGCCTGTCCGACTTTGGCACGGCATGGCACCCCGTGTTCTCGGCCGACGACGAGCCGGCCGATGCCAAGGTGCTGGACATCGGCACAGGGCCGTACCGGGCGCCCGAGGCGCTGTTTGGCAACCAGGCATACGGTCCCCGGTGGACATGTGGGCAGTGGGTGCGATGCTGGCAGAGAGTGCGCGTCCGGCGCCGCACAGGCCGCTGTTCGAGTCCCGCGCCGTGCACGAAGACGGCAACCAGCTGGGGCTGATCCTGAGCATCTTCAAGACGGTTGGCACGCCGACAAGAGCGTCGTGGCCCGAGGCCGCATCGTTTCGGACACCGCCGTTTGAAATGTACCGGGTGTTTGCGCCGCAGCCGTGGACGGCCATCCTGCCCGACGTGGACGCGGACGTGCGCGAGATTGTCGCGTCGCTGGTCAAGTACAGCAACAGCACGCGGTTGACAGCCGAGGAGGTGGGTGCCGTGTTACTAGGCTCTGCTACGTAATGTGATGAACAGTCGCTGACCACGTCGTCCACAGGCACTCACGGAAATCCAGAACATAAGAATAGATTAGCATGGAGATACTCCGAGTACTTGGCGAATTCACGAATGAACAATATTTTTATTGGTTTTTCACTTCAAAAAATAGCTCCACCCCCCCCCCCCAAAAAAAAACTACGCCCGTCTACGAAGCCTCTCCTCGCGAGCCTTTTCCGCATCCTCAATCATCTTCCACATGGTCCGCACGCCGTCGACGTTGTCGTGCTCCTCGGTGCCGTAGCGGATCCAGTATTCCTCCGACTGCTGCGCGTAGTGCCGGGCATCCTCAAAGGCCTCGATGGACAGGTACGCCCGCGCAATCATGGCATAGTACTCGCACAGCTGGGGCACGAGGTCCTCGCCGTTGATGAGCAGCATCATCTCGGCCAGCAGCGTCTCGATCTTGTCGCGCGTCAGCATGCCCTCGTACGCCTCGCCCTCCAGGGTCGTGTAGATCTCGACGAGGCGCGTGCGGCGAATGTCCGACGAGAAGGACACCTTGGGCGGCGCCGTACACAGGCTGCAGTGGCAGGTGAAGCCCCAGCGGCGGATCGACTCCTGGCGGTCCTTGAGCGGAAGGCCGAGAGGGAGGTCTGTCTGTCAGCGGTGGTCGCCGGGGGGAGGGAGGATGGGGGCGGTCTGTATGCCGTAGGGGGAAGTGAGAGAGAGGGCGGGGGGAAGACCTACAACTGTGCGTAAACTCTTCGCCAATGGAAATCTCGCGAAAGGCCACCACTTCGTGGGTCATGGTGCTCTGCGAGTACCGCCAAAAGGTGTTGGGCCGGCAGTCGTGGTTGATCCGCGAGCCTCGACCTGCAGCGAAAAGTGGTGCACGCCGGCAATCTCAATGGCGAAAATGTTGCTGCGAAAAATGTGCTCCAGCAAGAACTCCTTGTCGCGCTCGCCCGCCACGAGGCCGTGCGCCAGCGACAGGATGGCCTGCTGCGCCGGCCGCGGCAGCTGCTGCATCGCGCGGTCCTCGAGCACCTTGCGGTCGGCGTCCGGCAGCGCCTCGAGAAAGTCTGTGCGGGCCATCATGATGGGAAACCCAATCAGCACCTCGCCCCATTTGGGCACCCGCCGCCGCGCCACCAGCCCCTTGCCGTGGCCCTGCTGCACATTCTTGATCGTGTAGGGCCGCCCGGCCGCCCGCGCGGCGTCGCGCTTCGCCATGCTGCTGGCCGGGTGGTCGCGCAGGCGCGGCAGCACGCGCGTGTCGTCGAGCGAGGCCACGAGGTTGGCCGCCATTTGCGGCGTGGAGATGACGCTCAGGCCGCGGCCGCGGAACGTGCGCGCCGTGTAGACGCAGTACTTTCGTCCGGCGGCGTTGACCCGCGGCACGGCGTCTTCGTCTTCGCCCTCCTTGGCGACGGCGCCCTCGTAGCCCGGCTCGCGCACCGTGGCGTTCATGGGCGCGCGGATGCAAAAGGGCTTGTAGGACCAGGGCGCGTAGTCGGCCGAGAGGTCCGACACGGGCCGGGACAGACGTCGAGCCGCGCCATCGAGGCCATGGGGTAGCCATACTTGCTCCAGGCACACTGCCCGACCTGCGGGAGGGGGAGGCCGTTGTCGTTGTCATTGTCGTTGTCGCTGTTTGCTGTTGACGATGCCGTCACAAGTGACGACGCCGTGGCGAGCAGGAGGAGGAGGGCGCCGCGAAGGTGGACCGGGCGTGTCCTTGAATGGGAATCGGCCATGGTGATTCTGTGAGAGGCCAAACAATGTGCGTTTATTTTTTTTGTGCTCTTTGGAAAAGTCAGAATAAAGATCGTAAAGCTTCTAGAGAGATCAGGGAATCAAAGACAGGGTCAAGCTCTGTCCTCACAAACCTTGATCAGCTGCGGTGCCGGACGCGGCAGCTCCGCTTCCGGTTGTTGACAAGCTGGCATCAAGCTGGCAGCAAATGACCTTATCGCGCTGGCTGTCAATCATCTGAACATGGGTACAAAGTCACAGGATGCCCTATGCCGTCGTTTATTCTTTTCTTGGGCATAGCATGGTGTCGGCAAACAATGGCATGAATACGTGGAGAGGCTGGCGGCCGGTTAAATAAAGTCTGGTTGTATTATTGGACCGTATCAAGTAGATAGGTTACAGCGAAGAACAAAGACAAGCTGAATCATAAATGTCATATGTCGTAAATGAAATTCGTTTTTTTTTTGTTATTTTTGTTTTTTTTTGTTTTTTTTTAAAAAAAATTTTTTGTCTACGTCATGGCGTAATGGTAATGTACTTGAAAATGGAGAGAATAAGTGAGAAATGAGAAAACCAAAATCCTTGAAAAAACGCCAATTGTCCCAAGAACATTGTCCAACAGAGTTTGATTGGCCACCCTGCCTCAAAACTTGTGCATCTCCTTCTTGCCAAAGCCCAGCTCCGCCAGCACTCCGTCCCGTGCCACCAGGGCCTTTTCCATGGCCGGCGGGCCGCTGAAAAAGACCTTGCCGACCCCGTCTTCCGTCGACACGCCCGCCGCCTTAAGCACCTCGCTCGTCACGCGGCCGCGCTTGAAGCTGACGCCGGCTGAACCGCTCGTGCCCGAGGAGGGCGCGCTCACAACATACTGCGTCGTCAGACGGCCCGGGTACTGCGTCTGGAGGGCTGCCAGCTCGTCCTTGAGGATCAGGTCCTCCTCCGTGTTGACGCCCCAGACCAGCGTCACGCGGGTGCGGTCGTTGCCGTTGCGCAGGATACCGCGCAGCAGCTGGTAGCACGGCGGATGCCCTGGCCTCCGGCGACGAGGCCCACGTGGGCCTGCTCGTTGGGCCGTCCAGCTGGTAGCCCGGGATGCGGAAGAACAAGACGCGGTCGCCGGGCTGGAGGCTGTGCAGGTGCGACGACTGCTTGCCGTTGGGGTACTGCTTGACGAGAAAGTCGAGGCGTCCGCGGTCGTCTATTTGTGGTTATGAACCGTTTGGGGGGGGGGGGGGGTCTGCTTCGCTGATTCGCAAGTTTGGAATCGTACTCACCGCATATCGTTGATCGGCGTGTAGGCCGCAGAACGGGCAGCCAGCGGCCGCCCGGAAAGGTAAGGGCCAGCAGGGCCGACGTCACGGTCAGGCCGCTCGTGGTGTCCGGGCCGGCACCCTCGCCGAGGTCGAACTGCAGGTGCTTGACATTGTGGTTGACGTTTTCGGTTTTGGCGAGGGTCAGCGTGCGGAACGATGGGAAACTGGCAAACGGCGGCTTGCCGCCAGGCGTCTCGGCCTGGGCAGTGGCACCGGCGGAGCGTGTGTACAAGACGTAGGCGCCGACGGCAACGGCCGCGGCAGCAAAAGAGGGCAGGCGAGCTCATGTCTCTTTTAGCTGTGACGGTTGCAGTTCTGGCTGTTGGCGTGGTTCGGTAGAGTCGGGCCAGGGCCGGTTGTGAGAGGGAGAGTGGTCGGAGACCGAATCGTGCTGATGAGGCAAAAAGAGAGGACATGGCGAGAGAGAGGAGGGGGAAGGGAGAAGAGATAAAGGAAAGACGAAAAAAAAAGAAAAGAAAAAGAAAAGGACAGCGCAGCTATAGCCGAGACGAATAATTAATGAAATGCCCCCTGAAATCGAGACTGAGACGCCGACAAGACTTGTGCAGCGGCTCTGGAAAAGACCTGCAGAAAACAGCCAGAACCGCGGGCCGGACAAAAGGTGCCAGGGGAGCTCGTTTTGTATCAAGGCTTCGAGGTGGCAAGGGCACGACAAGCGAGCTCGAGGAGAAGCAAGCAAGAAGCTGTCACGTTTTATGCGGGCGGGGCTGTCAATGCTGCCGGCTTTCGTGTACTTGTACGTCGTCGGTAGGGATGGCATGAACAAGGAGTCAGGAGGAGAGACGAAAGACAGGAGAAAGGAGGCTCAAGTACGGACCGAGTTGGGGAAGTCCCTCGAGATATACGCGATGACAACCAGCCAACATTCTTTAACGATGACGCATGAAGATAGGAGGTGTTAATAACACAAGGAAAGAGAGAAAAAGAAAAAAAAAAAAAAAGAAAAAGAAAAAAAAGAAGGACGATCAAAGTCGGCGTCGGACGAGTCGACTACCGATGCTCTCCCTTTCCCCCCCGGCTTAGGGGGCCCGGGGGACTTACCCCCCGTGATTCCAAAGTTTTAACAGGATTGGCTGTGGGCCCGGGAACAGCGGGGGACGAAAGCTCCTAGTCCTCGTTCGCTGTCGGACGACTCGGTCGAAGGCGGGCGGCAGCAGTTTTTTTCCATTTTCTTCCTTTTCATGATTTCCTTTTAGAGTTTCTTTTCCCTTTTGAGTAAATTTCTTTCTCCCTCACTCCCGTCACTCCACGTTCACCTTCATCATGATCCAACATTCTCTTGGGGTTTGGACGATCGGCTATGCAGCCTCGAACCCCCAGCGCTAACTCTCGGGACCGAAGGCTCAACAAGGCCTGTAAGAAGAGCCCCTTTGCTCGGGACGCTGGCGCCAGAAATCCTTTAGGGGGTAAAGGGGCTCGTGACTCGAGCTCGTCTCCGAGTGTAAGTCGTGTCTCCACTCCTCCG